>JAVMKA010000015.1:37989924-38259924 GCA_032172135.1 Glyptemys insculpta
CAGGGACTCCCCCAGCCCCATCTATCCCGCCATACACCCCCATAGCCAGTCCCCATGCCCCACCAGCAGCCAGCGACCCCCCAGCCCCATCTATCCCCTCACCCCCCATACACCCCCATAACCAGTCCCTATGCCCCCGCCCAGCAGCCAGTGACTCCCCCAGCCCCATCTATCCCGCCATACACCCCCATAACCAGTCCCTATGCCCCCGCCCAGCAGCCAGTGACTCCCCCAGCCCCATCTATCCCCTCACCCCCCATACACCCCCATAACCAGTCCCTATGCCCCCGCCCAGCAGCCAGTGACTCCCCCAGCCCCATCTATCCCGCCATACACCCCCATAACCAGTCCCTATGCCCCCGCCCAGCAGCCAGTGACTCCCCCAGCCCCATCTATCCCCTCACCCCCATACACCCCCATAACCAGTCCCTATGCCCCCGCCCAGCAGCCAGTGACTCCCCCAGCCCCATCTATCCCGCCATACACCCCCATAACCAGTCCCTATGCCCCCGCCCAGCAGCCAGTGACTCCCCCAGCCCCATCTATCCCCTCACCCCCCATACACCCCCATAACCAGTCCCTATGCCCCCGCCCAGCAGCCAGTGACTCCCCCAGCCCCATCTATCCCGCCATACACCCCCATAGCCAGTCCCCATGCCCCCCCCCGGCAGCCAGCAACTCCCCCCAACCCTATCTATCCCCCCATACACCCCCATAGCCAGTCCCCATGCCCCACCAGCAGCCAGCGACCCCCCAGCCCCATCTATCCCCTCACCCCCCATACACCCCCATAACCAGTCCCTATGCCCCCGCCCAGCAGCCAGTGACTCCCCCAGCCCCATCTATCCCGCCATACACCCCCATAACCAGTCCCTATGCCCCCGCCCAGCAGCCAGTGACTCCCCCAGCCCCATCTATCCCCTCACCCCCCATACACCCCCATAACCAGTCCCTATGCCCCCGCCCAGCAGCCAGTGACTCCCCCAGCCCCATCTATCCCGCCATACACCCCCATAACCAGTCCCTATGCCCCCGCCCAGCAGCCAGTGACTCCCCCAGCCCCATCTATCCCCTCACCCCCATACACCCCCATAACCAGTCCCTATGCCCCCGCCCAGCAGCCAGTGACTCCCCCAGCCCCATCTATCCCGCCATACACCCCCATAACCAGTCCCTATGCCCCCGCCCAGCAGCCAGTGACTCCCCCAGCCCCATCTATCCCGCCATACACCCCCATAGCCAGTCCCCATGCCCCCCCCCGGCAGCCAGCAACTCCCCCCAACCCTATCTATCCCCCCATACACCCCCATAGCCAGTCCCCATGCCCCACCAGCAGCCAGCGACCCCCCAGCCCCATCTATCCCCTCACCCCCCATACACCCCCATAACCAGTCCCTATGCCCCCGCCCAGCAGCCAGTGACTCCCCCAGCCCCATCTATCCCGCCATACACCCCCATAGCCAGTCCCCATGCCCCCCCCCGGCAGCCAGCAACTCCCCCCAACCCTATCTATCCCCCCATACACCCCCATAGCCAGTCCCCATGCCCCCCCCCGGCAGCCAGCAACTCCCCCCAACCCTATCTATCCCCCCATACACCCCCATAGCCAGTCCCCATGCCCCCCCCCCGGCAGCCAGCAACTCCCCCCAACCCTATCTATCCCCCCATACACCCCCATAGCCAGTCCCCATCCCCCCCCCCGGCAGCCAGCGACTCCACCCAGCCCCATCTATCCCCCCATACACCCTCCCAGCCAGTCCCCATGCCCCCCCCCGGCAGCCAGCGACTCCCCCAGACCCATTGGTCCCCCCAGCCCCATAGCCAGTCCCCATGCCCCCCCCCCGCAGCCAGGGACTCCCCCAGCCTCATCGGTTCCCCCCCCATACACCCCCATAGCCAGTCCCCATGCCCCCCGCCGGCAGCCAGGGACTCCCCCCGCCCCATCGGTCCCCCACCCCCATAGCCAGTTCCCATGTTCCCGCCACCCCGCATCAGCCGGCCATCGCCCCCCTCCCAGCTCCCTGCCCCCCGAGTCCGGCGGCCCCTAAGGGCGCCAGGGCTTTTGCTGGGGGGCATGGGCGGGGGGGGGGTCTCCTGCCCCCCTCACGCGTGACCTCACGGGGGCGGGGCGTCCCCCTGGCGGGCGGGGGGGGGGTTTAAAGGGAGCCGCTTCCCGGCCGGCTCCGGAGAGACGCGAGCGCGGGGGACGGAGGCAGCGGCAGGAACCAGCCTCGGGACCCCCGGACCGGCCCTGACCGGGCAGCAGGTGGGGGCGCGGGGGGGAGGGAAGGAGATTGGGGGGCGGGGGGATGGAGCGCGAGATGGGGTGTGGGGGGGAACCGATGGGGTTTGGCGTGCTGGGGGCAGGGGTTGGGTGCTGGGGCGATGGGAGGGGTGCTGTGGAGTGGGGGGATTCGGGTGCTGGGGGAGGGGGTTGGGGGACGGAGGGTGCTGTGGAGTGGGGGGATTGGGGTGCTGGGGAGGGGGAGGGAAGGTGCTGGGAGTTCTGGGGGGAGGGGTTGGGTGCTGGGGGAGGGGGTTGGGGGACGGGGGTGCTGGGGGGAGGGGAGGTATTGTACTTATTTCACCTCCCCTCTCGCCTGTGTCCCCCGCTCCCTCTGCCCCCCCAGCTCTGCCCCCAGCCCCCCCATGGCGCTGCCCCCCCTGGGGGGGCTCCGGGGGCCCCGCCGGGGCAGCCTGCCCCTGCCCCCCAAGCACCAGCTGCGGCGGGAGGCAGCGGTGGAGGAGCCGGACTCGCCCCCCGAGTCGCCGGGGGGGTCGCCGGGGGGGCCCTACCGGGTGGTGCTGGCAGGCGAGAGCGGCGTGGGGAAGACGGCGCTGGCCGGCATCTTCGGGGGGCTGCCGGACGGAGCCCCCCGCGAGGACGAGCACCCCGGTGAGTGCCTGGGGAGGGGGGGGCTGGGGGGGGCGGAAGCGGGTGCAGGAGGGGGGGGGCTGGTGGGGGGAAGAGGCGGGAACTGGGGTCCCCCTGGTTCGATTGGGTCCCCTGCCCCAGGGACGCTGTCCTGTCTCAGGGTAGTGGGGGCCCCTGGCTGTAAGGGGGGGCCTCACGGCTCTGGGGAACTGGCGCTCCCCGCCCAATTGTGGTTCCCCCCCCCCCCAGCGGACACGTACGAGCGCCGCCTGTCGGTGGACGAGGAGCTCACCACCTTGATCCTCTACGACATCTGGGACCAGGTGAGACCGGGAAGGGGGCGGGAGGTGCACGCAAATGTATGCAAATGAGTTAATTGCCTGCAGCATGGCCTGGCTTTGGAGGCCAGGGGGCTGATGCATGCAAATTGAGCCTCAGAGCCAGTGGCTGCTTTGTTAATTATATGCAAAGATATGCAGAGCTGTCCACGTGATGCATGGAGTTGGAGTGGGGGGCTCTGCATGTACATTTATGCAAATGATGCAGAGAAGTGGGGTGCGTGGAAGGCATGCAAATACATGTAAATATATGTAAATTAATGCAAGTGTGCGCAGGTTGGACCTATGCAGGCCAATACATGCGGCTCATTGGAGGGAATTGATAACATGCAAATTTATGCAGATGTATGCAAATTAACGCATGAGGCTGGAGGGTGCATGACATGAACTAGCCAATAACATGCTGGCTGGGGGAAGCGGGGCCCCACTTAATATATGCGGATCTCCGGGGTGCTGACGGGGGGTTCTGGGGGCACCTCTCCCCCCAGGGCGAGGCGGGCGGCTGGCTGCAGGAGTCATGTCTGCAGACGGGCGACGCCTTCCTGCTCGTCTTCTCGGTGACCGACCGGCGCAGCTTCAGCCGCGTCCCCCAGACCCTGCTGCGCTTGCGGGAGGGGAGCCCCCACCCCGACCCCCCCGTCATCCTGGTGGGCAACAAGAGCGACCTGGCACGCTCCCGAGAGGTCTCGTTGGAGGGTGAGTGACCCCGGAGGACCCCTGAACTGCCCTGACCCCCCATCGCCCGGGGCCCCCCTAAACCTCCCAGAGACCTGCCCTGACCCCCACATGCCGCAGGGGGCCCCTTAAAGCACCCTGAGCCCATCCCCCAGGGGGCCCCCTAAACTACCCTGAGACCTGCCCTGACACCCCCATCCCCCAGGGGGCCCCCTAAACTACCCTAAACCCATCCCCCAGCAGGCCCCCAAACACCTGTCTGATCTTCCGTAGCCCCTAAACTGCCCTGATCCCCCCCTGCCCCTCCAAACTGCCATCACACCTGTCCCCACCCTGACCAGCTCCTGAGCCCCCAACTTGCCCCCGCTACCTGATCCCCCCAAACCTCCTATGCTCCCCCCAAACACCCTGAACCCCTGCCCCTCACTGCCCCAATCCCTAGGGACCCCCCAATCTACCTCCAGTCCATAGAACCCCCCCTTAACCTGCCCCCAACTTCCCTGCCCGCCCCCGATTCCCCCTCACCCGCACTGAGCCCCCTCAGCCCCAGGGCAGGGAGGGGGGCGGCTGGGCACAGGTCACTAATGTGGCCTCTTGGCCCCACCCCCAGAGGGCCGCAGTCTGGCCGTGATGCTGAGCTGCAAACACATTGAGACGTCGGCCGCGCTGCACCACAACACGCGGGAGCTGTTCGAGGGGGCCGTGCGCCAGATCCGCCTGCGCCGGCACCGGCCGGCCGGGGATGGGGGCCCTGGCCCGGGCCCGGGCGGGCGCCGAGAGAGCCTCACCAAGAAAGCCAAGCGCTTCCTCTCCAGCCTGGTCCCACGCAACGGCCGGTTCTTCAAGCAACGCTCCAAGTCCTGCAACGACCTCTCCGTGCTGTGAATCGGCCCTTTAAGACGCAGTCTCCCCCACCCGCCAGCGGCCGGACTTTTAAAAACCGCTCCTGAGCGGAGACTCCCACAATCCCCCTGGCTTCGCACCTCCCCGGCCTCGGCTTTGCCAGCTGGGTGAGACTTAATTTTTGTCCTCCGTAGCTGCACGCATCACCTTTAAGACGACCTTAAAGGCGCTGTGTTTAGTTGGACAATCGGGGACGTACTGCACCGGAGTTTTTTTTGTCTGCCGTAGCCACGCACTTTTCCCCTGTAAGAAGGTGTTGAAGGAGCTGTGGCAATGGGACACGCCAGGAAGCCTTTGCACTGGATTTTGTTTGCCGTAGTTGTGTGCGTCGCCTTTAAGAGGGACTTAACAGCGCCACATCATTGGAGAGGCCTGGCCGCCTTTGGGCTGGGTTTCTTATTTGTGTCTCTCACCTTTAAGAGGGTCTTAAATCTCAGCAAGAGTTTTTAAGGTACCACCTCCAAGCAGAATTTGTTGTTTGCCCTCCATGTTTGCACACTTCACCTTTAAGGGGGTATTAAAGGCCTCCTCCAAGCCAAAGCCTGTTTTATTTGTCCGCCACACTTCTGCCCCTCACCTTTAAGAGGGGCTTAAAGATGCCAGGTTGGACCTCTTTGAACAGGCGGCTAATGGATGGCTTTAAACTGGATTTAATATTTGACCTCTGCAATTGTGTGCTGCACCTTTAAGAAGATTTAAAAGGCATGGACTTTAATCGAGCCTTATTATTTGTCCTCCACATTCCTTGAATCCACCGACCTGAGAATGTTATACTGAGACACCGGCTGGCTTTGTCTTGAACTCAGTATTTACCCTCCACACCTGTGCACCTCACCTTTAAGAGACTCTTAAAGTCACCAGCTGGGGAACGAGTTAATCAGCTACTTCAGCGCCTTGTCCTGGAAGCTTTATTTCTTTATTTACTGTCCTCCAGATTTGTGCACTTTTCCTTGCACGAGCTCTTAAAGGTACTGACCTTCCAGTCCTTCACATTTGTGCCCCTCACCTTTACGACGCTCCGTGGGAGCCGGCGGCCGAGGTCAGACGTGAAAAACTTCCTACTGGCCTGCCATACGTGGGCACCTCCCCTTTAAGAGCATGTTAAAGGCACGACTCAGGTCACATTTTCTTTGGCTAGCTTTTTTCCTGGAAGAATGGATATTTGCCCTCCCGCTCTGTGATAGGCATCTTTAAAAAGCTCTTAAAGACACAGAGCTGGGGACCTTTCACTCAAACATGCGGAGTGAACTACTTTGTAAACCTCCCATTTAAGAGACTCGTAAAGGCATCAACTTGGGGCACCCTCCCCCACAAGACATTGTGATTTGTCCATGTGCACCTCCCCTTTAAGAACAGCTAAAAAGACACCAACTGGACAACCTGCTCTAGCAGCCCGCCCCTTTAAGAGAGAGACTCTTAAAGGGATAGGCGGATTCTCCCCTCTGGGTCTCTGCTTTAATTTCCTGGGGACCCCCCCACCTCAGCTGGGCACCCCCCTTGCCCCCTGCTGAGCCTCTGGGGAATGGAGGCCATTTTGGGGGCATGGCCTCCTGCTCTCAATTAAAGCCCTTTTCTACCACAAGCTGGGAGCTGCATCGTTATTGGGGGGAGCGGAAGGGTGGAGGATCCCACGGAGCCCTGGTTATACTCCTTGCGGTAGCTCTGGGGGGGGAATAGGATGAATGGGGGGGACCCCCCCCGAACTCCCTGTCCCCCGGGTGCCATGGGCTCCAGCCCAATTCCAGGGATGTCCCAAATACCCCCCCCCAATGCTTTCCCCAACAGCCCTCCCCCCCCGACCCAATTCTCAGCCCCGGACTCTTCCCCTACCCCAGGCCCCTGGCTCCTAGCACCATCCCAGCTCCTCCCCCACCATCACATGGGGAGATGGGGGCCACAAAGCTCAGCCCCCACCACTAGGACGGGGGAGAGAGACAATGACAAAGAGAAAGAACTGCATCCCATTGCCATGGAAACTGAATCCCATTGCCATGGAAACTGCATGGTGGTGCAGCGGAGGTTGCCGTGGAGATGGGTAATGTTACCAAAGCAACAGAGCCCTGGCTTGGGGGGTGTCTATGGCCTCTCCCAGCCGGGGGTGCTGGGGGAAGCTGGTATTTATAGCCTGCCCCCCCCGGGCACTGGCCTGTGGGGGCAGCAGGTGACTCAGGCGGACGTGGGCATAGCCCAGAAACAGCCAGAGCTAAATCTGGAGCCGCCTGCGCCCCGGCCTGGGGGGGGGCGGCAGGACTGGGCCACCCAGGGGCTGCAGGTCAGGAGAGATATCAGCCTCCCTCCCCACCCCCCGCTCTACCGGTGCCCCTCACTCCCGACCCGCAGCCCCCTCCTAGCCCAGCCTCCCCTCCCCCCCAGCTCTACGGGTGCCCCTCACTCCCGACCCGCAGCCCCCTCCTAGCCCAGCCTCCCCTCCCCCCCAGCTCTACGGGTGCCCCTCACTCCCGACCCGCAGCCCCCTCCTAGCCCAGCCTCCCCTCCCCCCCCAGCTCTACCGGTGCCCCTCACTCCCGACCCGCAGCCCCCTCCTAGCCCAGCCTCCCCTCCCCCCAGCTCTACGGGTGCCCCTCACTCCCGACCCGCAGCCCCCTCCTCGCCCAGCCTCCCCTCCCCCCCGCTCTACCGGTGCCCCTCACTCCCGACCCGCAGCCCCCTCCTAGCCCAGCCTCCCCTCCCCCCCAGCTCTACGGGTGCCCCTCACTCCCGACCCGCAGCCCCCTCCTAGCCCAGCCTCCCCCCCCCAGCTCTACCGGTGCCCCTCACTCCCGACCCCCAGCCCCCTCCTAGCCCAGCCGGTGCCCCTCAGTCCCGACCCGCAGCCCCCTCCTAGCCCAGCCGGTGCCCCTCACTCCCGACCCGCAGCCCCTGCCAGCCCAGCCCTGCCCGTGCCCCTCAGTCCCGCCCCGCAGCCCCGCCCCGCCCCCATCACAAACTCCTGATGCATTTTTTTCGTGATAATTTTTTTTTAATTTGTTTCCATAAAGAAAATAAAAGAAAAAGAAAAAAAAAAAAAACAATTTGTGGGGGGGGGAGGGGCTGGGCAGGGCCAGGTGCCCCCGTAGAGCCCCCCTCCCCGAGATGGGCCTCTGTGAGGTCAGGGCAAGGTCCTGTAGTGGGGGGGGGGTTGTTGCTCGTGCCCCCCCCAGCCCCATTTCTGCCCCTGGAGCTCTGACTCAGTGGGGGGCCCTGGCAGCCCAGCCCCCGTGTCCATGGGGAGGGGGGGTCGCTACCTGCAGACCAAGGAGGGAGAGTGTTAGAGGGAAAAGGACCAAGCCCCACCCCTCAGTCCTGAGCCCCGCCCCTTCCAGCCCCGCCCCCACTCTGAGCCCCACCCCCAGTGCCAACCAGCCAGACCTCACCCCCACTCTGAGCCCCACCCCAATGCCAACCTGCCAGACCCGCCCACCCCAGGCCCCGCCCAGCCAGCCCTGCCCCCACTCTGAGCCCCACCCCAATGCCAACCTGCCAGCCCCTCCAGGCCACACCCCACCCCAGCCAGCCCCGCCCCACTCTGAGCCCCCCCCAGTACCAACCTGCCAGCCCCCCCCAACCCAGGCCCCGCCCCTGCCCAGCCAGCCCTGACTCACATGCCCGGGGAGGAGAAGAGCCCCGAGAGCTGGAGGCACTGGGACGCCAGCGTCTGCGAAGCCAGGTTCAGCGCCGGGCTCAGGGCTGGGGGGGGGGCAGAGTCGGTCAGAGGGGCCCGCATGGAGCCCCGGCCCCAGACCCCCCCGGCCCCGTTCCCCGCCAGGCGGCCTGCAGGAGACTCCATGTGACTGGTGCCGAGCTGAGGGGGCTCTGGGAGAGTGCAGGGGACACGCACAACCAACAGTGACCCCCCGGGACCCCCAAGCGCTCGGCGCCGAGCAGCTGAATCCTGGGGGGCTGGGCCAGGCCGGGACCCCCTCGGTGGCAGGTGGGGAGTGACAGGCCAGCCAGGAGCTGGGGCTGCAGCCAGTGGGGGCTGTCCTCCCGCCTGTGGAGAGACGGGGGGACGTCCCACCCCCGTCCCAGAGCCCCCCCAGCTCCCCAGTACCTGTCAGGGCGGCGGGGTTCAGGGCGCTCAGCGGGATGGCGCCGTTCAGTTGCAAGGCGGCCTGAGCCGCAGCAGCGGCCGGCAGCTGGATTCCGGAGCCTGGGGGGGCAAAGGGGGGTCGTCAGGGGGGACGGATGTGCACCCCCAAGACGCTGCACACCCCTCTGCCCGCCTGGGTTCAGGGCACACGGGGCCACTCCCCGGCTTTGGCCAGGAGCCCCCCCCCCCACCACCACCAGCCACAGCCCCCCCAGGCCAGGAACTCCCCCCCCCCACCAGGGCCAGGAATCCACCCCCTGCCCAGGCCAGGAACCCCCCCCACCACCACCACCAGCCACAGCCCCCCCAGGCCAGGAACTCCCCCCCCCCACCAGCCACAGCCCCCCGAGGGTAGGAAACTCCCCCAGCTGCAGCCCCCACCTTCGGCCAGCTTTGCCAGCAGCTGCAGCCCCCCGCCGGCACCAGGCTCGGGCTCCTCGGGGCCCTCGGGGAAGGAGATGTCCGTGGTGCCGTCCAGCCGCTCGGTGACGTGCCCCAGACGCATGGGGCGCCCGGCTAGCTCGAACCCATTCAGCTGCTCCAGCGCCCGGCGGGCACACTCCGCCTCCGCGAACTGGGGGGGCAAGGCCAAGGGGGGGGGTGAAGCCGGCCTGTCTGCGGGCTACAGCGGGGGGGGGGGGGCAGGGCCGGCCCAGCAGGGGGAGATGGGGGGGCAGCGCTGGCCCAGCAGGGGGAGATGGGGGGGGCAGCGCTGGCCCAGCAGGGGGAGGGAGGGCTCGGGGGGGGGGGGTGGCAGTGCTGGCCCAGCAGGGGGAGGGAGGACTCGGGGGGGGGGGGGGGGCAGCGCTGGCCCAGCAGGGGGAGAGGGCTCGGGAGGGGGGGGCAGCGCTGGCCCAGCAGAGGGAGGGAGGGCTCAGGGGGGGGTGTGTGGCAGCGCTGGCCCAGCAGGGGGAGAGGGCTCGGGGGGGGGGCAGCGCTGGCCCAGCAGGGGGAGAGGGCTCGGGAGGGGGGGGCAGCGCTGGCCCAGCAGGGGGAGGGAGGGCTGGGGGAGCCAGGGCCGGCCCAGCAGGTGTGCTGGGGAGGAGCCATCAAAATGGAAAAATGGGGGTCGGGTGCTTCAGGGGAGCCAGGGCTGGGCCGGGTGTTGGCGACGCGGGGGGGCCAGGGGGGCGGGGTCCCACTCACCGTCAGGAACCCGTAACCCTTGGACTGGCCGGTGTCCGGGTCCCTCATCAGCACGATGCTGTCAATCTGCACGAGGGTGGGGCAAAGAGGTCAGAGCCGGGGTTGAGTGAGACAGGGCCCCGCCCCCACCCCCGGGCCCCTCCCCGCCATGGGGATCCACGCGCCCACCCCCGGGCCCCTCCCTGTCCCCACCTTGCCGAAGGGCTCGAAGATCCCGCGCAGCATCTCCTTGGTGATGTTGCAGTGCAGGGAGCCCACGTAGAGCCGCATGGGCCCCCCGCTGCCCTTCTGCAGGGCGCTGGCCATGGCCGCCAGCCGGTTCTTCTCTGCCTGCGGGCGAGGGGCGGGTGAGCCGGGGTCCGACGCCCCACCCCCCAACCATCCCCCCTCCCCCGCGGCCAGCCCCCTTCCCCAGACACCCCCGGGGCCCCTCCCCCTCGGCTGGCTCCAGCTCCCAAACGCCCCCTGGCTGGCCCCATGCCCCCAGCTGGCCTGCACCCCAGACACCCCCCAGCCGGCCCCCTCCCCCGCCCAGGTCCCGACCCCAACGCCACTGGCCGGCCCCCTCCCACTCCCAACGCTGCCCACCGGCCCCCTCCCCTGCCGTGCCCTGCCCCCCAGCCAGCCCCCTGCTCCCCAGCCATCTTCCCATCGTGCCCCCGCTCCCCAGCCAGCCCCTGGTTGCCCTCCCACCCCCCAGGACACCTCCTAGTCCCCTGACACCCCTGCCCCCCAGCCAGCCCCTGATCATCCCCCGCCCCACAGCAACCCCCCCGACACTGACAGCTGGCCCCCGGTCACCCCACGGCCGGCGCACCTGGGAGGCCTGGACGATGATGGGCACGCCCAGTAGGCGCTGCCCCGTCAGCCCGATGGCCAGCGGCACCGACTGGATCTCACAGAACTCCACGTAGGCAATGCCCTTGGAGCGCCGCGAGTTCCGGTCCGAGATGATCCGCACGTCCCGCACCTGGGGGGGGAGATGGCCGTGGGGCGGGGCCCAGCACAGGGCGGGGTTAGAGATGGCAGAGGGCAGGGCCCCGGATTCCAGATGGCAGGAAGAGCGGGGCCAGGTTAGAGATTGCAGGAGGGTGGGGCCTATGCACAGTGGGCAGGGCTTCAGAAATGAGCAGGGGGGCAGAGCCAGATTACTCTGGCAAAACAGACCTCAGGTCGCTAATTTTGGTTGGATGTATTCCCGGAGGTTTCATCACTGACAACGCTAATTAACGATTACTATTTAATTCCTCAAGACTCAAGGCCAATCCTGGAGAGTTGGCAACCCTCGACCTCCTGGGGGCAGGGGCGGGGCAGTGGGCGGGGCCTGGGGCGGTACCTTGCCGACGGCGGAGAAGAAGTCCTCGAGGTCGCGGGGGCGGATGCGGGCGGCCAGCTGCATGCAGAACACGGTGCGAGCGTCCCGCTCCTCGGGGCTCAGGCTGCCCAGCGCCTCCCTGCGGGACGAGGTGTCAGGGGGGCTGGGCCGGGGCCCCCAACTCTTCCCCCTGCTGCACTCCCCCAGCCAGAACCCGCCCAGCTCCACTCCCCCCCACGCCCCTTCAGGCCAGACCCCCCCACCCAGATCCATCAGCTCCGCCCCCCCCGGACTATCAGACCCCAGGACAGACCCCCGCCAACACCACTCCCCCAGCCCCCATCTCCGCTCCATGCCCGGCTCCCGGCACGGCGTCACTCACCGCACGGGGCTTTTCTCCCGGTACAGGGGGCTCTTACTGTGTCCAAACCGGCGCCTGGGGGGCAGACACCAGGTCAGAGCCTGGGGCAGGGGCCGGGTTCCCCGGAGGGCTGCAATGGGAAGGGGAGGGAAGGGGCTGGGGTCCCTTGGAGTAGGGGAGAGCAGGGGTTGTTGGGAGGGCGGGGCCTAGCTGTGGAGCTCATTTCCATGCCCGGGGATAGGCCTGGCCAGGACCTTCCTTACCTGGGGGCGGAGCCTCACTCTCCCAGGGGTGGGGCTTAGCCAGGGGAGGGAGGTTGGCCAAGGAGGTCCTCACTCACCTGGGGGCGGAGCCTCATTCTCTCAAAGCAGGGGCTTGGCTAGGAGCAGGGTGCCACTCACCCAGGGGGCAGGGCCTGCCCAGGGGCGGGGTCTCACTCACCCAGGGGGCGGGGGTCTCACTCACCCAGGGGGCGGGGCCTGTCCAGGGGCAGGGGTCTCACTCACCCAGGGGGCGGAGGACTGCGGTACCGCGCTCTCTCCTCGCGCCGGCGCTCCCGGCTCCGGGAACGGCTCCCCCGCCGGCGCTCCCGGCTCCGGCTCCTGTGGCGGCTCCGGCGCTCCCGGCTCCGGCTGCTGCGCCGCCGCCGCTCCTGATCCCGGCTAGAGAGAGAGAGAGAGAGCGCAAGCGCGTCAGAGACCCCGCCAGCCAATCAGATCCCATCCCCCACCAATCACACCCTCTCTTGGCCTCCACCAGCCAATCATAGCCACCCTCACCCACTCCCCCACCCTGTGCTGTTCCAGCCAATCACAACATCCCTGGGCAACCCCTAGCTGATCACAGCTCCCCTCACACACCCTGCGCCCCCCCAGCCAATCACAGCTCACCTCACACACTCCCACAGCCTCCCCGTACCCCCAGGCACCAAGCCCCTCGCCCCTACCTGTGTCTGTGCTCCCGGCTCCGACTCCTCTTTTTCCTGCTGCTACTGGGAGGAGGAGGTGGAAAGACACCGTTACCATGGGGCAGCCCCCCACTCCCTCCCACATTGCCAGGGGAGACACTTACTGGGGGGCAGCCCCCCGCCCCCCCACTCCCGGGGGAGCCACTGTTACCGGGGGGCAGCTCCCCACCCCCCACTGCAGGGGGGAGACACCGTTACCGTGGGGCAGCCGCCCGCCCCTCCCAATGCCGGGGGAAGACACCGTTACCGTGGGGCAGCCGCCCGCCCCTCCCACTGCCGGGGGGAGGCACCGTTACTGTGGGGCAGCTGCCCGCCCCTCCCAATGCCGGGGGAAGACACCGTTACCGTGGGGCAGCGGCCCGCCCCTCCCACTGCCGGAGGGAGACACCGTTACTGTGAGGCACTCCCCACCCCTCTCACCTGCCGCTGGCATTCTCCTTCTTCACCTCCTTGCTCTGCTCCTCTGGGGGCTGCGGGGGGAGCATGGAGAGGTGAGTACGGGACGTGCCCCCCCCATTCCCTCCCAGGACCCCTATACGTTACCTGGGCTGCTGGGGCTTCAGCCGGCGCCTTCGAGGGTCCTGCCTGGGCCTGGAGGGAACAAAGCCACGCCTCAGCGGGGGAGGGGGCAGCCCCCATCGGCCCCCCTGCTCCCCACCTGCCACGAAGGGCCCCCCTCCAGCCTCCACCACTCCAGGGATGCTGGGGAAACTGAGGCACGCCCCCCCCCCCCCCCGCAAGGGCCCTTATCCCTCACCTCTTCCTTCTTGTAGGGCGCCTCCAGCATGGCTTCGATGACAATGTCGAAGTCATCAGGCGTCATGGCGTCAGCCGGGCTCTGCAGGAGAGGAGGGGGAGGGTGTTAGCCCCAGGCTGGCCCCTTGGGGCCCCACCCAGGGCGCCGCAGCCAAGGGGAGTGGGATACTCACGGGCTCCTGCAACGGATTCGAGACCCCCGGCTCCATGGAGCGTGCCGGGGGGGCCCCACCCCCGAAGGGCAGGACAGGCTCCGGGCTCGAGTGGCTCTCAGACGCGTCCTGCGGAAAGACGGGGTGCAGTGAGCCAGGGAGCCGCGTGGGGGGCCATGACCGGCCTGCAAGCTGCTAGCTGCGCCCCCAATTGTTCTAGCCTGCACGCTCCAGACCCGTCCCCCCCAATGTGAGGCCGGGGCCCCAGATGTTCCTGACCCACGGCCCAGACGTTGCTGCCGCACTGCTAGTCTGGAGCACTTTGCAAGGTGCCCCCAGGCCCCCCCAAGCACCATGTATTGAGCCTGGCTCCAGAAAAGCCCCTGTTCCAGAGCAGGCTGTCAGTCCCAGGCCGGGGGCTCCTTCCCGGCACCCACCCTGCTCTAGCCAAACATTCCCAAGGCTGGGGACCGCCTTGGGAGGCGCGGCCAGGCCTGTTCTAGAGCACCCCATCTACAGCATCCCCCCCCATGCTACCCTGGGCCAGGGTCCCAGGCCTGCCTGGAACAACTCTGCTCTAGATCCCCAGGGAGCCAGGCCTACTCTAGACCCTTCCCAATTCCAGACCGGTTGTAGAAACCCAGGACCCGGGATGCTGACGTGCGCAGGGCGCCCCCTGCATCTGGGCAACGGTCTAGCAAGGCCCCAAGTCCCAGTCCCCTTTGAGGGACCTCCGTTCTAGAACCCCTCGTCTAGACCCCGCCTCCACATTCTAGACCTCGATGCCACCCCACCCCCAATGTTCTATGCCTGCGACAAGCCCCGCCCAGCACCGTCCCCAGCGTTCTAAGCCTCCCACGAACCCCTCCCCCACCACTCACCAGCGTTCTAGAACCCCGCGCTCGCGCTCACCCACCCCACGGGCCACTGACGTCATGTCCCTCATCTCCCCCGTGAGGTGCCCCCCGATGCCGTGACGTCACCCTCCCCCGCTCTCACCCTCCCCCGAGGCGGCGCCGGCTCCTCGGGCTCCGGGTCTCCGCGGCCGGACGCGGCGCTAAGATGGCGGAGGCCGCGGCTGCCTCCAGAACCTTCCCCTCCCCCCGAAACTCCGTGCGCAGGCGCGGGCGGGGCGGCAGCACGACGCTCATTGGGTGAGGGCGGCGCCGCTGATTGGCCGCGGTCGGCCTAGAGGACGCGGCTTGCAACAGCGCCGTTGCTGATTGGACACTTTCCCAGAAGGGTGGCTCTGATTGGCGGAGAGTGTGTAGGGGCGGGATATTTTTCCTCAGCTTCAGCGATGATTGGCCGAGATCGAGAAAAGGGCGGGCCTTTGCTCGCAGCAGCCTCGCCCTTTGGCCCGAAGCGGGAGGGGCGCGCCACTGTCCCCACGGCCGAAGGGTGATTGGCAGGCGAAGGCGGGACTTTGCCGACAGCGACAACCCTGATTGGTTAAATATGAGGAAGAGGCTGTGTCCTGGCTCACAACAGCAACAGTGATTGGCCCAGAACGAAGAGGGGCGGGACAGCAGGCTCAACAACCTATCACCGCTCGCACGGCTGCGTTCAGGGAGCCTGTTGCCATGACAACGCGAGGGCGCACCCACCCCGTCAGACACACGCACACACGGGCCGGGACAGAAAGCTTTATTGAAACGCACGGACCGGGGACAAAGGGGAGAGGGAGCGCCGCGTGGGGCGGGGTCTCGGCCCAGGCTCCCCCCGGTGACGTTGCGCACGCCCAGAGGCCGAGACGGAAGAGCGGGGGGCGGGGTCTCAGTGACGTGGCGATCGCTCACAGGCCGATGGTGGAGGAGCGGCCGCTCGGGTTGTGCAGGGCAGAGCAGCCGGGCGCCGTCACCGCCCACTCGTACCACACCTTGCGCGGGCCCGCGCAGCGCCAGAAGGCCACGCGCACGCGCTCGCCCGCGCGCACCGCCAGCGGCTGCTGTGGGAAGAGAGGGAGCGTCAGCGCCGCGGGGACCCGCCCAGCGCCCCGCCCCCCGTGCCAAACCCCGCCCCGCCCGCGGGTTCGCGCCCAGCTCCC
The DNA here is from genome assembly GCA_032172135.1 of Glyptemys insculpta. Lineage (NCBI taxonomy): Eukaryota > Metazoa > Chordata > Testudines > Emydidae > Glyptemys > Glyptemys insculpta. Next base: position 38,005,550 of record JAVMKA010000015.1, read on the forward strand.
CGCCCCGCCCCCTTCCAAGCCCCGCCCCTCCGGGACCCGCCCCCGGGCACCCCCCCATGAGGCGGGCACTCACCTTGATGGGGAAGAAGATGGGGAACCAGGAGAACATGCCGGGGGAGTGCGTCTCTGGCCGGATACCTGGGGGGAGGAGGGGTGAGATGGGGGGAGGGACCCCCTCACCCCCTCCCTTCCCGCCCCCGCTCGCTCCCTCCCTCCTTCCCCCCCCCCGGGAACCTCTGCCATCTCCCTCCCTCCCTCCTGGCCAGGAGAACTTCCACCCCCTTTCTGTGCCCCGCACCCTGCCCCCACCCCCACCCCCACCCCAGGGCCCCGGCCCCGCCCTCACTGAGCGTGACGTCGCCGTAGAGCGTGGTCTCGAAGTAGCCGGCGAAGCCGTGCAGCACCGTGTTCACCTCCACCGCGAACTCCAGCTGCCGGTACTGGCTCTTGTCCCGGTCCGTGTCTGCCCAACGGGGGGAGGTTAGGGGACAACTTGCTCACGGGGGTGTGGGCCGCTCAGGCCCCACCCCCGTCCAACCCAGAGGGGTGTGGTCCACTCAAGCCCCACCCCCTCCCTGTCCCACAGGGGTGTGGTTAGCACAGGCCCCACCGCCACCCAGAGGGGTGTGGTCAGCTCAGGCCCCGCCCCAGCCCCCTACCTGGGTGCGGGTGGTGGAAGGTGAAGCAGGGCTGGGGCGGCGCCAGCTGGTGGAAGTTGTGGAGCCGCACGACGTAGGGCATCTCGAACTGCGCCTGGGGAGGGGGGAGAGAGACCTGGTCAGAGCACGACCCCCAACCCCCGCTGCACAGCACGCGGGCGACCCCTGACCGGCACACAGAGCTGGGGGGGTTCAGACAGGCTGGCCCTGTGCTGGGGGGAATGGGGGACTGGAGAGGGCTGTGGGTGCAGGGGCAGGGAGCAGGCGCTGGGGGGGGAGGGGGGGGCTCACCTCAGGGTGCCGGTCCTTCTCGCGACAGGCCCGCACCTCGTTGTACAGCTTGGAGGAGGAGATGGGCGCCAGGAAGGACGTGTAGGTGCTGGGGATGCTCACGCCGCCCGCTAGAGGATGGGGGAGGGGTGGGTCAGACATCATGGCAACAAGCACCCCCCACAAAAACTGCCTCTCCCCCACAACTCCCCCCGAGCTCCTCCTCCTGCCCCCAACCGCTCCCCCTACCCCAGAGCCCACTCACCCCGCAGGCAGTGCTGCGCCCCGTCCAGGCACTCGGGGGACAGCTCGTTGTCGGCAAAGGAGCCCAGCAGCTCTGACACCAGGAGATCGGCCTGCTCAGGTGCCGACCACTCCCGCATGTCGGACGAGACCACCGTCACCTGCGAGCCCCACTCCTCGTACTGCCAGCTCTCCAGTCTGCGGGAAGTGTGGGATTAACTTGGGGAACTGCCTGCCCCTGGAATCCCACCCCCCCATTTTCACAGTGCCAGCTCTCCATTCTGGGGGGGGGGGGGGGTTTGCAGGGTTAACCCGGGGAACTGCCCGCCACTGGATCCCCCCTTCGTACTGCCCGCGCTCCAGTCTGCGGGGTCAACCCGGGGGTCTGCCCACTACTGGCTGTTTCCCTCCCCTCCTCCCCCCCCCCACTGCGTACTGCCCGTGCTCCAGTCTGCGGGGAGTGAAGGGTTGTAGATAAATCGCTGCATTAAGCACCTTCGCATAACGGTGAATCATTTCATACGACTTTGTATTGGGTCTATCCACGTGTGACCTGTTTTCACGCTACTTTGTGTCAAGTCCTTTGATATGGGAACTTTGTATCAAACCCTTATATAGAAACTTTGTATTGAGCATTGGTATAATGTTATCGCCTCTAAGGATAGTTAAGGTAGAAGTGTCTTTTTGCCAGGAGTAGAATAACATCTCCCCGTTTCAACCAATTGCCCTGTTGAATGAACAAGGTGTGAATGGGGAAGGCATGGAAGGCAGCACCTCCAGACATCTGCAACCCTTGGAGAGGGGATGGAATCCAGACCCAAGAACAATACAAGTTGTCCAGTGGGCTCACTGAAGAAGAGCAGACATATTGACGGCCTTGGGGGTTAGAAGCAAGCACCTGCTTTTGGGAACACCCTCTTTGCAGCGTTGGGACAACACCCAGAGGGAAGCAGCACAAAGGACCAACAGACACAGACACAGATTTTGCATCTGGTACAGATTTGCATGAGAGGGAAGCTGCTATAAATGTGAGGTGTCTTGCAGAGGGCCCTGGGTCTCGTCTTGTCAACATGGGAGCATCAATCCGGATCAGCTCCCCCACCCCGCCCCCCATCTAACTCACCTGGCCAGTGCAGTTAAGGGGAGCAACTAGTTGGTAACAGCAAGACGGAGTGTGCGTGTGTGTGAGTGTAATATATATCATATGCATATGATAAAGTGTTGATTGATACATGTATTACCAATAAATGTGTCGCTTTGCCTTATTCCCCCTGAAAAGACCCTGTGCAGTACTTTAAGTACAATAGGGTTAACCCAGGGAACTGCCCGCCACTGTATCCCCCCCCATGCCTACCGCCAGTTCTCAGGGGAGGAGGGATGGATACACACACAGACAATGGGCCAAGGTCTCGGGGGGGGGGGGGGGGGGTTTATAGGGCAGGGCCGGCGCGGGGGCACTCACGTCACCACAGCATTGGGGTTCTTCTCCACGGCGTAGATCTTCACTCGCCGGCCGGCCTGACGGGATGCCCGCAGCGTGGCATTGACCAGGGGGCCCCGGCCGGCCCCCAGCACCATCACCACCCTGGGAGGTAGAGAGAGAGGTCAGAGGGCAGCACACAGGGGGGTGTCACGGAGGATGCCCCCCCCATCAGGGGGGGAAGGGTCAGAGCCACCTTCAGGGGGCATCACCGGGGCAGGTTGTCAGGGGTGCCATGTCCCATGGGGCAGCACCAGGTGGGAGGGGTATAACTGAGGGGCAGGGAGTTGTCATGGAGAGGCTGGGCATCACTCACTGCACATTTGTCTCCTTCTCCTCTTCGGGCACCCGATCCAGCAGGCACCTGTAGATCGCCTGGGGGGCGGGGGTAGAGGTCACTGGGGAGCCCTGCAGCCCACCTCAGACTCTGCTCCCACACCACACTCCTCCCCCCCAGCCACACCCCCAAATACACCCCACCCCCCTTGCCCCACCATCCCTGAACCCTCACCTACCAGGCCTTCCTCCCATTACCCCTCGCCACAGGCCCCACCCCTTCCCACAGCCACTCCCCCTTCCCTCAGTCCTGCCCACCAAAGCCCCTCCCCCCAGTCACAGCCTGGCTCCCCCTCACCTGCTGGTACTGGGAGTATTTGATGGGGTCCTTCTCAAAGACCTCGTAGGTCTGGGACTCCAGGTTGTCCATCAGGGGCTGGGGGAGGGGGGGAGAGCAGCGTGAGGAGGGCGGGGAGGAGGAAGACCCCCCCCCATTGCACTGCGGAGCGGGTGACATTCACTCTGAACCCTAATGATGGATGCCAAGCCCACCGAGGGAAGTGTTCACTCTGGGCCCTAATAATGAACCTTGACATGCGACGTTCACTTTGAACTCTGATGACGGATGCATCAACATTGCATAGTTATGGGGCGTTCCCTCGGAACCCCAACAACGGCCACCCAATAACCCACAGGCGTAACAATGACAGTAGGCGATACTGCATGAATTCTAGCAGAATTCACCCTGAGCCCTCATGACATTGTGGTGTGATGCTGCTCCCAAATCCTGACACGTTCCGATGTTAACGCTGAACCCTAACGATGACACATGAGAACATCGGTCCTGTGCCCCAGTTATGCCGCTTTGATACTCCTGAGTCCCGACCCCAGCAGGAGGCAGCATTCATCCTGAACCCTACCGATGACGGGCTAGAATACTGGAGCCTAGGATGGTGGCTATGCTGCTAGCCCACTGGCACTGACCCTGGACCAAGCCATGTTAACCCTGGACCCTAACAATGGGGGGGACACAGCATGCTGGTCCAAGCTGTAACAATACCAGTCGGCAATGTTAGCCCTGATCTTGGAAGAAGCCGTTTTGTGAGCCATGGGTCTTAGCCCCAGTCCTATGACGGCATTCACCCTGAGCCATGCCGATAACCCAGCGGCAGCCCCCGAACCATGCCGTGCTGTTCGCCCTGAGCCACGCCGATAACCCAGCGGCAGCCCCCGAACCATGCCGTGCTGTTCGCCCTGAGCCACGCCGATAACCCAGCGGTAGCCCCCGAACCATGCCGTGCTGTTCGCCCTGAGCCACGCCGATAACCCACCGGCAGCCCCCGAACCATGCCATGCTGTTCGCCCTGAGCCATGCCGATAACCCAGCGGCAGCCCCCGAACCATGCCGTACTGTTCACCCTGAGCCATGCCGATAACCCACCGGCAGCCCCCGAACCATGCCGTGCTGTTCACCCTGAGCCATGCCGATAACCCAGCGGCAGCCCCCGAACCATGCCGTGCTGTTCGCCCTGAGCCACGCCGATAACCCAGCGGCAGCCCACGAAGGATGCCGTGCTGTTCACCCTGAGCCATGCCGATAAACCACCGGCAGCCCCCGAACCATGCCGTGCTGTTCACCCTGAGCCACGCCGATAACCCAGCGGCAGCCCCCGAACCATGCCGTGCTGTTCACCCTGAGCCACGCCGATAAACCACCGGCAGCCCCCGAACCATGCCGTGCTGTTCACCCTGAGCCACGCCGATAACCCACCGGCAGCCCCCGAACCATGCCGTGCTGTTCGCCCTGAGCCACGCCGATAACCCACCGGCAGCCCCCGAACCATGCCGTGCTGTTCGCCCTGAGCCACGCCGATAACCCAGCGGCAGCCCCCGAACCATGCCGTGCTGTTCACCCTGAGCCATGCCGATAACCCACCGGCAGCCCCCGAACCATGCCGTGCTGTTCACCCGGAGCCACGCCGATAACCCAGCGGCAGCCCCCGAATGATGCCGTGCTGTTCAACCTGAGCCACGCCGATAACCCAGCGGCAGCCCACGAAGGATGCCGTGCTGTTCACCCTGAGCCATGCCGATAACCCAGCGGCAGCCCCCGAACCATGCCGTGCTGTTCACCCTGAGCCATGCCGATAACCCAGCGGCAGCCCCCGAACCATGCCGTGCTGTTCACCCTGAGCCATGCCGATAACCCACCGGCAGCCCCCGAACCATGCCGTGCTGTTCACCCTGAGCCATGCCGATAACCCACCGGCAGCCCCCGAACCATGCCGTGCTGTTCAACCTGAGCCATGCCGATAACCCACCGGCAGCCCCCGAACCATGCCGTGCTGTTCACCCTGAGCCATGCCGATAACCCAGCGGTAGCCCCCGAACCATGCCGTGCTGTTCACCCTGAGCCATGCCGATAACCCAGCGGTAGCCCCCGAACCATGCCGTGCTGTTCACCCTGAGCCACGCCGATAACCCAGCGGCAGCCCCCGAACCATGCCGTGCTGTTCACCCGGAGCCACGCCGATAACCCAGCGGCAGCCCCCGAACCATGCCGTGCTGTTCACCCTGAGCCATGCCGATAACCCAGCGGCAGCCCCCGAACCATGCCGTACTGTTCACCCTGAGCCACGCCGATAACCCAGCGGCAGCCCCCGAACCATGCCGTGCTGTTCGCCCTGAGCCACGCCGATAACCCAGCGGCAGCCCCCGAATGATGCCGTGCTGTTCACCCTGAGCCATGCCGATAACCCAGCGGCAGCCCCCGAACCATGCCGTGCTGTTCACCCTGAGCCATGCCGATAACCCAGCGGCAGCCCCCGAACCATGCCGTGCTGTTCACCCTGAGCCATGCCGATAACCCAGCGGCAGCCCCCGAACCATGCCGTGCTGTTCACCCTGAGCCATGCCGATAACCCAGCGGCAGCCCCCGAACCATGCCGTGCTGTTCACCCTGAGCCATGCCGATAACCCAGCGGCAGCCCCCGAACCATGCCGTGCTGTTCACCCGGAGCCACGCCGATAACCCAGCGGCAGCCCACGAATGATGCCGTGCTGTTCACCCTGAGCCATGCCGATAACCCAGCGGCAGCCCCCGAATGATGCCGTGCTGTTCACCCTGAGCCATGCCGATAACCCAGCGGCAGCCCCCGAGCCATGCCGTGCTGTTCGCCCTGAGCCACGCCGATAACCCAGCGGCAGCCCCCGAACCATGCCGTGCTGTTCACCCGGAGCCACGCCGATAACCCAGCGGCAGCCCCCGAATGATGCCGTGCTGTTCACCCGGAGCCACGCCGATAACCCAGCGGCAGCCCCCGAATGATGCCGTGCTGTTCACCCGGAGCCGCGCCGCTGGGTTATCGCTCACCTGCAGGGGGGACTGCAGATAGTCCTCGTAGCCCTTGGCGAAGAGCTCGTAGGCGGAGGGGGGGGGCCGGTTCTGGCTCAGGTACTCCAGGTACTGCAGGTAGGAGCAGAACTCCTTCTCGGGGTGGTGGTGAGCGCCCCACACGATGAACTGCACCTCCAGCTGTGGGGCAGGGAAGGCATTAGACAGGGACAACCCCCCGCCCAAAGCCTGACCCCCAGCACGGGGAAACGAGCCCCCGGGATACCACCCCCGCAGAGCGTAGAACCCCCACACTGAGGGGGGATGGAGGGTCATACCCCTCCTCCACCCCAGTGCTGGGAGCTTCCCCACAGCAGTGCCCCCAGCTAGGAGGGGGCCTGGAAAGCTCGGTGGGTGTGGTAGGAGACAGGTGCATCTTGGGAAGGAGGGAGCAGGGCTCAGTGACAAAGCCAGGATCATGGAGGGTGGGGCTCTGAGTGGTCAGAGCTTGGCCAGGGGATCTCAGTGGGTGGGGCTCAATGGGCGTGGCCAGAAGAGCTGGGTGGGCCAAGCCTGGGCCGGGGTGGGGCTCTACCTTGAGCAAGCGGAAGACCAGGCGCTGGTGCATCTTGGAGAGGACGGGAAACCCCTTCTTATTGGTCAGGAAGATGCTAGTGGGCAGGATGGCCGCTTTGATTGGCTCCCCCAGCCAGCGGTCGATGACATGATTGGAGGGCAGGTCTGGCCCCACCTCCAGAGCTGGTGGGGGCAGAAAACAGGGGTCAAGAAACCTGCCAGCCCCCTGCCCCAGTGCTGCGAACTTCCCTGCAGCAGTGCCCCCACCCCGAACTCACCCACTGCGATGCGCTTGTTGTAGTCACAGAGGGTCCGGAAATTGTGCCACCTGCAGACAAAGTGGGGGGGGGGGGGCAGTGAATAGGGGGACAAGATCCTGCCCTCCCCGAGCAGCCCCCAGTTCCCCTCTGAGCATTGCTCCCCTCCCGCCAGATCCCTAACCTCAGCCCCAACAGGACCCCTCCCCGCATCCCGTGTGCTTGCCCCAGCCGGGAGGCCTGCACACTTCCCCCTGGCAGTGCCCCCCGGCCCCTCACCATATCCAGGTCTTCTCGTCCCCCGAGCCGTCCTCGGGCACCGGCACCGGCTCGTTCTCAATCAGGTCGTCCCGCAGATCCTCGGGGGCCAGCAGAGGGACCCGCATCCAGAACTGGGGGGGGGGAAACGAGGGGTTAGTGGCGGACACACCCCCTGCCTGCCCACTCCACCCAGCCCTGCACTCACCATGGTGCTGTGGTGCCCGGTGTGGATGTGGGTGCTCAGCACCCGGGCCAGGTTGGGGTTCTCGCCCTGTGTCAGGGGCAGCAGGAATGCGGGGAGCCCCAGGTACGCCCCAAAGTTCAGCTCCTGCAGCATTGCCTGAGGAGAGAGGAGATGGTGTACCCCCCACTCACTGCCCCAGAGTAACCCCCCCCCCCAAACTCACCACCAGATGTTATCCTCCCCCCACCATGACACCTCCTCCCCAGGGCTGTTATACCCCCCGCACTGGGGCTGCCCCCCCTCCCCAGGCTCACCGCCTCCGAGTTCCTGCGGACCGCCTCCACCTTGGCGTCAGGGCGGATCCAGGGGGAGAGCTTCCCCACGATCAGCGTGTTCCAGTCTGGGGGGGTGAGAGTGGGTGAGATCCACAGCGCAGGGGGCACAGAGAGCACAGGGACCCAGCAGGGTGGGGGGGACGGACATGGCACCAGGCAGCCCAGTGGGGGGGCGCTCTCCCAGGGCTGGGGGGCCCAGATGGTGCTTGGCAGCCCAGCGGGGGGCACAGACAAGGCAGGGGGGCTCCAAGGCCAGGACTGCAGGGGGATCCCAGCAGGGGGCGCTGTCCTGGGGGCAGAGGGAGGCACAGCCGGCGCTGGGGGGCTCACCTCTCCCCGAGAGCAGCAGGTCGGAGCGGGTGTGGGGGCCGGGGCGGCCGCGGGCCGGCTGGTGGGTGAACTCCCGGCGGTAGCGCGGGTGGAAGACCGGCATGCACAGGAAATCGAACCTGCGGAGAGACGGGGGTTGGGGTGGAGGGCAAGGGCCTGGGAGCTTCGTCCAGTGGCGGGGGGTCCCCCTGGGTGCGATCCCGCCAAGCCCCACGCTGACCCGGGATGGGGGAGGGGTCGCAGTGGCGGGGGGGTCCCCAGGCCGCGGGGGGGGGGGGGCAGGGGGAGTTCCAGGCTTCAAGCGGGGGGTCCCAGGCCTCGGGGGGGGGAGGGGAGGCCGGCCCCGGGGGGTCCCCATGCTGCGGGGGAGGGCGGGGGGGGTCCCAGGCCGCGGGGGGGGGGGCGGAGACCGGGCAATTCCCCGCCACATGAGCGGGGCTCGGAGGGGGCGGGGCGATGGCCACGTGGGGCGGGTCACGTGGTCTCACCCCTGCCGGGCCACGGCCCCCAGCGTTTCCGCCACTTCCGGGACGCAGCTCAGGTCCCGGCCGCTGGACACGCGGGGCCCCCCCGCCCCGCACGGGCCCGGAGCCGCCACCGCCGCTGCCGCCATCGCTGCAAGACGCGCCCCCGGCCCGGCCGGCCAATCACAGCGCCGCGCCGGGCCCCGCTGGCCAACCGCAGCGCGCTTCCGGTCCAGACGGCCAATCGGAGAGCGGAGGGGCGGGCCCAAGACGGCGAGAACCAATCGCGGTCGTGGCACCAGGAAGGTTCCATTTCCCGTCATGCGGTTCGCGGGGCAAGGACTACATTTCCCTGCATGCCCAGCGCCGGGCACGCGCAGCCTCCCTGCCAGGACCACATTACCCACCAGGCATTGGGCCCCATAGGATCTATGCTACATTCCCAGCATGCCTTGGGGCCTGCACTCCATTTCCCACCATGCTCCGGCGCCTCTTCGGAGGACAGGATAGTGCCCGCCCATTGCTTGTGGACTACATTTCCCACCATGCCTCACTCCCCATGGAGGCAGAGAGATCTCCCAGCATGCACCCGGTGTGTCGTGTCGTCCCCCCCCCCCCCCCCCCCCGCAGTGGACTACGTCTCCCAGCAGCCCTGGCTCGGCGCTATAGGAGCAGCTCCTGGGGGTTGCCGTTGTCAGGGCCAGTGGCGCAATGGATAACGCGTCTGACTACGGATCAGAAGATTCTAGGTTCGACTCCTGGCTGGCTCGGCTCTGTTTTGTCTCCGTGCATTGGGCTCCCTCGTTAGCAGCCGCTGGCCCCGCCCAGCTCGTTCGCTGTCTGGCTTTTCATTTACCATCAAGACAGAGGGGCGGCGAGCCCGGACTCCTGGGTTCTGTGCCCAGCCCTCGAATGGAGAAGGGCTGTAATGGGCCAACAGACCAGGACAATTATCCCATGATCCACCCCGAGCTTTGGGGCCACCCGGCGCAAGGGGCTGCGTCCCTAACCAGCTTGGCCAACAGCGGTCGCTGGACCCGGCCTCCAGGAACGTGGCTCTTTCTGTGTCAAATCCCCTTCTACTTCTGGCCTCAGCCCATCCCCTGGCAGTGAGTTCCACAGGTTAACGGAAATCCTGCCTGCTGGAAAATGCTGCATGAGCCCCCCGGTTCGGGTGCCCCAGTCACTGTCTCCGCCCCAGCCAGGACTTTACAGCCCTGCCGTGGCCCCGCGGTCGCCCCTTCTCCCGCTGAGCAGGCCCAGGCTTTGTCGCCTCTCCCACAGCCTGGGTCTGGCCTTTCTCCCAGTGCCTAGAGCTCTTGGAGCCGGGGGGGCGGCTCTGCGTGCGGCAGGGCAGGGGTGGGCACTGGGCGCCAGGGATCGGACAGGGGCAGGGTGAGATTTCCTGTCTCGGTCTCTCTCCTAACGCGCCGGGAGCTTTCCCGAGGGCGGCCACATGGCGAGCGGCTGTTTGCCGGGACCGAGCCGCGGCTCCGAGATCTCTCGCATGGGCCCAGCGCTGCGCAGGCAGAGCCAGGACTGCGGTTCCCAGGGTGCGTCACTTCACACTTCTCCACGCCGAATGTCCTTGCCCGCTGTGGTGCCAGCCCAGCCCGCAGACCCCTGAGAGCCCTCGCCGTCGCCTCTGGACTGAACTAGCCTGGGGAATTCTGTGCACCTGCCCTGCCAGCCCTAGGGACCCGCTATTTACCCCTCTCCACCCTGAACCCCCCTTTGGGCCTGGCTTCTCCCCAGCCACTGACCCAGGAGAGCCCTGCCCCTGCCCCCGCTCACTGGGCTAGGAGCCCTTGGGGAGGGAGCCTGGCCCAGGCTCGCTGCCCCTCCGCATACACGGATCCATGGGGCAAATTCCCCTCCCGCAGCCCGTGGGGCCCAGCTCGGCGGCCGATCCCGCAGCGCTTTGCTGGAGTTCAACCCAGGCCTGGCACTGCCAGGATGCCCCTCTGGAGAAACGGGCACCACAGGGGAGAGTGGGCTAGAGCAATGGGGGCTGGGGAAGGACTCCTGGGCTCTATACTGGCTCGGGGAGGGGTGCGGAGGCACAGGGGGCTGGGGAAGGACTCCTGGGTTCTGGGCTGGCTCGGGGAGGGGCCGAGCCGCAGGAAGGACGCCAGGTGCACCGAGCCAGGGGATCCATCGCCATGTTTATTTGCGCCCAGGAAGTGGGGCCCGAGCCCCCCGTCAGTGGCAGCCCTTGTTGAATTCCTGCAGGGCCCAGCGCTTGTTCTCGATGCCCCCGCACAGCTGGGTGTACTCCTGCACCAGCCCCTCGAACTCGGGCCCCAGGCTCTCGTAGGTGGCCAGGATCTTCTGAGCCGTGGCCAGCTCCTGCTCCTGCTGCTGCACGGCTCCCTGCAGGCCGGCCCTGGGGAGAGGGGAGGGGTGAGTGCCAGCCGGGGCCCCCGCCACTGCCCCACCGGAACCCCCCCGTACCTGATGGCCCGATGCGCCTCCACCTTCTCCGGCGAGTAGGTGTCCAACAGCACGCTCAGCTCCTCCAGCCTGCGGGAGACAGCACATGGCGAGAGCCCTGAGCCAGGGCAGCAGGGACCTGCTCCCACACCCCACAACTTCCCCCCTCCCCCAAGGACCACTGACCCCCAACTTCTTCTTCGGGGCCACTGGGGCTGGGCAAGTCACCGTCGAGCCGCGGCCCCTGAGCCGGCCCCAGCTCCCACGTCAGCACCGAGCCACAAACCTCCCACCTGCCGCTGAGCTCCGGCCCCAACCCCTCCCGCGTGCCAGGGGCGCGGTGTGTGCTCACCGGATCTTGAGGAACATGGCGCTGCACTTCACCTCCAGGTAGTGGGTGTTGAGCCGGTCCAGCTGGGCCTGTGTCCCGAGCCGGTGTTCCTGGGCCAGGCGCCGCAGCAGGCCCAGGCACCGCAGGAGAACCTGGGGGAGAGAGAGGGTGAGAGGGGGCGGGCCCCGGCCAAGACCCCAACCCCCCCCCCCCCGGCCCATACCTGCGGGTAGGCGGCTCTCTGTCTCTCCAAGAGTCCCATCAGCTCCTGGCGCCGGTTCCGGGCCGCCTGCAGGCGCCGCTGCTCCGCTGCCAGTCCCTCTGCCAGGGTCCAGAGCATGGCGCAGCGCGCCGTCTCCCCCGCGCTGTCTGGGGGAACAGGGGTCAGAGCCGACACCCCCTCACCCCCACTCCCCTGCTCCGCTGCCAGTCCCTCCGCCAGGGTGCAGAGCATGGCGCAGCGCGCCGTCTCCCCCGCGCTGTCTGGGGGAACAGGGGTCAGAGCCGACACCCCCTCACCACCTGCCCCCCACCCCCCTGCTCCGCTGCCAGTCCCTCTGCCAGGGTCCAGAGCATGGCGCAGCGCGCCGTCTCCCCCACGCTGTCTGGGGGAACAGGGGTCAGAGCCGACACCCCCTCACCCCCTGCCCTCCACCCCCCTGCTCCGCTGCCAGTCCCACCGCCAGGGTGCAGAGCATGGCGCAGCGCGCCCTCTCCCCCGCGCTGTCTGGGGGAACAGGGGTCAGAGCCGACACCCCCTCACCCCCTGCCCTCCACCCCCCTGCTCCACTGCCAGTCCCTCTGCCAGGGTGCAGAGCATGGCGCAGCGCGCCGTCTCCCCCGCGCTGTCTGGGGGAACAGGGGTCAGAGCCGACACCCCCTCACCCCCTGCCCTCCACCCCCCTGCTCCGCTGCCAGTCCCTCCGCCAGGGTGCAGAGCATGGCGCAGCGCGCCCTCTCCCCCGCACTGTCTGGGGGAACAGGGGTCAGAGCCGACACCCCCTCACCCCCACTCCCCTGCTCCGCTGCCAGTCCCTCTGCCAGGGTGCAGAGCATGGCGCAGCGCGCCCTCTCCCCCGCGCTGTCTGGGGGAACAGGGGTCAGAGCCGACACCCCCTCACCACCTGCCCTCCACCCCCCTGCTCTGCTGCCAGTCCCTCTGCCAGGGTGCAGAGCATGGCGCAGCGCGCCCTCTCCCCCGCGCTGTCTGGGGGAACAGGGGTCAGAGCCGACACCCCCTCACCCCCTGCCCTCCACCCCCCTGCTCCGCTGCCAGTCCCTCCGCCAGGGTGCAGAGCATGGCGCAGCGCGCCGTCTCCCCCGCGCTGTCTGGGGGAACAGGGGTCAGAGCCGACACCCCCTCACCACCTGCCCCCCACCCCCCTGCTCCGCTGCCAGTCCCTCTGCCAGGGTGCAGAGCATGGCGCAGCGCGCCCTCTCCCCCGCACTGTCTGGGGGAACAGGGGTCAGAGCCGACACCCCCTCACCCCCTGCCCTCCACCCCCCTGCTCCGCTGCCAGTCCCTCTGCCAGGGTGCAGAGCATGGCGCAGCGCGCCGTCTCCCCCGCGCTGTCTGGGGGAACAGGGGTCAGAGCCGACACCCCCTCACCCCCACTCCCCTGCTCCGCTGCCAGTCCCTCCGCCAGGGTGTAGAGCATGGCGCAGCGCGCCCTCTCCCCCGCGCTGTCTGGGGGAACAGGGGTCAGAGCCGACACCCCCTCACCCCCACTCCCCTGCTCCGCTGCCAGTCCCTCTGCCAGGGTGCAGAGCATGGCGCAGCGCGCCGTCTCCCCCGCGCTGTCTGGGAGAACAGGGGTCAGAGCCGACACCCCCTCACCCCCACTCCCCTGCTCCGCTGCCAGTCCCTCCGCCAGGGTGCAGAGCATGGCGCAGCGCGCCCTCTCCCCCGCGCTGTCTGGGGGAACAGGGGTCAGAGCCGACACCCCCTCACCCCCACTCCCCTGCTCCGCTGCCAGTCCCTCTGCCAGGGTCCAGAGCATGGCGCAGCGCGCCCTCTCCCCCGCGCTGTCTGGGGGAACAGGGGTCAGAGCCGACACCCCCTCACCCCCTCACCCCCACTCCCCTGCTCCGCTGCCAGTCCCTCTGCCAGGGTCCAGAGCATGGCGCAGCGCGCCGTCTCCCCCACGCTGTCTGGGAGAACAGGGGTCAGAGCCGACACCCCCTCACCACCTGCCCTCCACCCCCCTGCTCCGCTGCCAGTCCCTCCGCCAGGGTGCAGAGCATGGCGCAGCGCGCCGTCTCCCCCGCGCTGTCTGGGGGAACAGGGGTCAGAGCCGACACCCCCTCACCACCTGCCCTCCACCCCCCTGCTCCGCTGCCAGTCCCTCCGCCAGGGTGCAGAGCATGGCGCAGCGCGCCCTCTCCCCCGCGCTGTCTGGGAGAACAGGGGTCAGAGCCGACACCCCCTCACCACCTGCCCTCCACCCCCCTGCTCCGCTGCCAGTCCCTCCGCCAGGGTGCAGAGCATGGCGCAGCGCGCCATCTCCCCCGCGCTGTCTGGGGGAACAGGGGTCAGAGCCGACACCCCCTCACCCCCTGCCCTCCACCCCCCTGCTCCGCTGCCAGTCCCTCTGCCAGGGTCCAGAGCATGGCGCAGCGCGCCCTCTCCCCCGCGCTGTCTGGGGGAACAGGGGTCAGAGCCGACACCCCCTCACCCCCACTCCCCTGCTCCGCTGCCAGTCCCTCTGCCAGGGTCCAGAGCATGGCGCAGCGCGCCGTCTCCCCCACGCTGTCTGGGGGATCAGGGGTCAGAGCCGACACCCCCTCACCCCCACTCCCCTGCTCCGCTGCCAGTCCCTCTGCCAGGGTCCAGAGCATGGCGCAGCGCGCCCTCTCCCCCGCGCTGTCTGGGAGAACAGGGGTCAGAGCCGACACCCCCTCACCCCCACTCCCCTGCTCCGCTGCCAGTCCCTCCGCCAGGGTGTAGAGCATGGCGCAGCGCGCCGTCTCCCCCGCGCTGTCTGGGGGAACAGGGGTCAGAGCCGACACCCCCTCACCACCTGCCCTCCACCCCCCTGCTCCGCTGCCAGTCCCTCTGCCAGGGTGCAGAGCATGGCGCAGCGCGCCATCTCCCCCGCGCTGTCTGGGGGAACAGGGGTCAGAGCCGACACCCCCTCACCCCCACTCCCCTGCTCCGCTGCCAGTCCCTCTGCCAGGGTGTAGAGCATGGCGCAGCGCGCCCTCTCCCCCGCGCTGTCTGGGGGAACAGGGGTCAGAGCCGACACCCCCTCACCCCCACTCCCCTGCTCCGCTGCCAGTCCCTCCGCCAGGGTGTAGAGCATGGCGCAGCGCGCCCTCTCCCCCGCGCTGTCTGGGGGAACAGGGGTCAGAGCCGACACCCCCTCACCCCCACTCCCCTGCTCCGCTGCCAGTCCCTCCGCCAGGGTGTAGAGCATGGCGCAGCGCGCCCTCTCCCCCGCGCTGTCTGGGGGAACAGGGGTCAGAGCCGACACCCCCTCACCCCCTGCCCTCCACCCCCCTGCTCCGCTGCCAGTCCCTCCGCCAGGGTGCAGAGCATGGCGCAGCGCGCCCTCTCCCCCGCACTGTCTGGGGGAACAGGGGTCAGAGCCGACACCCCCTCACCCCCTGCCCTCCACCCCCCTGCTCCGCTGCCAGTCCCTCCGCCAGGGTGCAGAGCATGGCGCAGCGCGCCCTCTCCCCCACGCTGTCTGGGGGAACAGGGGTCAGAGCCGACACCCCCTCACCCCCTGCCCCCCACCCCCCTGCTCTCCAGCCCCCACACCCACTCACCGCTCTCGGGCCGGTGGTAGCTCAGCAGGGCCAGCCCCTTGCGCCGCAGCCGCTCCTCAATCTCCTGGGGGAGGTGCTGCTGCAGCAGCACAAGGTCCTGCACGGGGGGGGGGGGGGACACAGAGAGAGGGCTCAGCGCCCGGACACCAGGGTCCCTCCCCCTCCCTGTCCATGAGGGCTGGGTTACCTGGCTCGGGGGCAGCAGCTCCAGCAGGTCAGGGGCCCCCAGGCCCAGCAGGGGGGGCCGGTCGCCACGCAGGGAAGGGCCCGAATCCAGGATGCGGCTCAGCTCCCCCAGCAGCAGCCGCTGCTCCAGCGTCTCCAGGAACTGGGGGGAAGGAAACAGGGGTCAGGGAATGTGGGGCCACCTCTGCCCTGTCCCCCAAACGCTGCCCACCCCCAGCTAACCCCTCCCCCACCCCGTGACCCCCAGCTCTTCCCCACGCCCCTAGTCCCCAGGGACGTCCCTACCCCCTTTGCCTTTTCTCCACCCCTGACCCCCCAAAACCCTTCCTCCTCTCTCCAATCCCTCCCTCCCCCTGAGCCCCCCAAAACCTTCCCCCTCTCCCCAATCCCTCCCTCCTTCCCCTGAGCCCCAAAACCCTTCCCCCTCTCCCCAATCCCTCCCCCCCGAGCCCCCAAACCCCTTGCCCCTCCCTCCAACCCCTCCCCCTGAGCCCCCAAAACCCTTCCCCCTTCCCCAATCCCTCTCCCCTTCCCCAGAGCCCCCAAACCCTTCCCTCTCTCCCCAATCCCTCCCTCCTTCCCCTGAGCTGCCAAACCCTTCCCCCCTCCCCAATCCCTCCCTCCCCCTGAGCCCCCAAACCCCTCCCAATCTCCCCAATCCCTCCCTCCTTCCCCTGAGCCGCCAAACCCTTCCCCCCTCCCTCCCCCTGAGCCCCCAAACCCCTTGCCTCTCCTTCCAACCCCTCCCTCCCCTTGAGCCCCCCAAACCCTTCCCCCTCTCCCCAATCCCTCTCCCCTTCCCCCGAGCCCCCAAACCGTTCCCCCCTCCCCAATCCCTCCCTCCCCTTCCCCTGAGCCCCCCAAAACCTTCCCCCTCCCTTCCCCATCCCCTGAGCCCCCAAGCCCCTTCCCCCTATCCCTCCCCCATCCCCTGAGCCTCCAAGCCCCTCCCTCATGTCCCCCCTTCCCCTGAGCCCGAATCCCAGCCCAGCCCCCAAGCCCTGCCCTGTTGTCTCTGTGCTCCCCTATTCTCCCCCCGACTCACCTTCCTGTCCTGCGGGGCAGGGCTGGCGTCCCCCCTGCAGGCCCTCTGCTCCATCAGCGCCTCCTGCAGGAGCCGGTGCAGGGCCTCCCAGTGCAGCCAGGCCGCCCGACGCAGCTGCAGCTCCTTCCCCACCTGCAGGGGGTAAGAAGGGGGTGAGTGGGGTGCAGCGGGGCAGCCACCCTCCCTCGGGGCATCCCCACATGTACCTGCTCCAGCTGGCGGGCCAGGGGGGTGCTGAGCCCGCTGGGGTCCAGGTAGAGGGTCAGGCCGAGCAGCAGGTTGGCCAAGCCAGGGTGGGCGCTCGCGTCCTCCTCCGTCAGCTGGCACGGGGGCAGGCGGGCACCGCCAGCTGTGGGGAGACACAGTGAGGGGGAGCGAGGGGCACCCCCCGCCCAGCCTGGCCCCTCCCCCACTTACCTGGTCTCAGCAGCTCCGCGCCCATGTCCCCTGGCGCCCTGGTCGGCGCGGCCATCACCCGCTGCAAGAGACGCGCGGGCTCAGCAGGGCCTCCGGCCGGCCCCTGTCCCGGGTGCCCCCGGACCCACCAGTCAGACGGGGGGGGCGCCCAGTCTACGCCAACCTGGGCCCCTGCCGAACCAGGCAGCGCCTGCGGGGCCGCACGGGGGCCCCGCATCCAGGGGTGGGGGCGGCCCGTGCCCAGCTCCCACTGCCGAGGGCTAGGACCCCCAAAGGCCTTCCATGGACACCCCCTTCCGAGAGCACCCAGGCACACCCGTCCGGGGCAGCACCCCAGCCCCACACCCCCGCCAGCGTCCCTCCCCCAGCCCTTCCAGGCTCCTCCTCCCAGGCATCACCCCTCCCCCAGCCCCTTCCGGGCTCCTCCTCCCGGGCATCGCCCCTCCCCCAGCCCCTTCCGGGCTCCTCCCCCCCAGGCATCGCCCCTCCCGGGCTCCTCCTCCTGGGCATCGCCCCTCCCCCAGCCCCTCCCGGGCTCCTCCTCCTGGGCATCGCCCCTCCCCCAGCCCCTTCCGGGCTCCTCCCCCCCGGGCATCGCCCCTCCTCCAGCCCCTCCCGGGCTCCTCCTCCTGGGCATCGCCCTTCCCCCAGCCCCTTCCGGGCTCCGCCCCCCCCGGGCATCGCCCCGCCCCCAGCCCCTTCCGGGCTCCTCCCCCCCCGGGCATCGCCCCTCCCCCAGCCCCTTCCGGGCTCCTCCCCCCCAGGCATCGCCCCGCCCCCAGCCGCTTCCGGGCTCCTCCCCCCCGGGCATCGCCCCTCCTCCAGCCCCTCCCGGGCTCCTCCTCCTGGGCATCGCCCTTCCCCCAGCCCCTTCCGGGCTCCGCCCCCCCGGGCATCGCCCCGCCCCCAGCCCCTTCCGGGCTCCTCCCCCCCGGGCATCGCCCCTCCCCCAGCCCCTTCCGGGCTCCTCCCCCCCGGGCATCGCCCCGCCCCCAGCCCCTTCCGGGCTCTTTCTCCCGGGCATCGCCCCGCCCCCAGCCCCTTCCGGGCTCCTCCTCCTGGGCATCGCCCCTCCCCCAGCCCCTCCTGGGCTCCTCCTCCTGGGCATCGCCCCGCCCCCAGCCCCTTCCGGGCTCTTTCTCCCGGGCATCGCCCCGCCCCCAGCCCCTTCCGGGCTCCTCCCCCACGGGCATCGCCCCGCCCCCAGCCCCTTCCGGGCTCCTCCCCCCCCGGGCATCGCCCCGCCCCCAGCCCCTTCCGGGCTCCTCCTCCCCGGGCATCGCCCCGCCCCCAGCCCCTTCCGGGCTCCTCCCCCCCGGGCATCGCCCCTCCCCCAGCCCCTTCCGGGCTCCTCCCCTCCGGGCATCGCCCCTCCCCCAGCCCCTTCCGGGCTCGCTCCCCGCCCTCACCCTACTGGCGGGGTCGGACCACGGTGAAAACAGGCCGGGGGGGTGGGCGAGCTCACGCTTCAAGAGGGGGCGCGGTTACGTCTCGGTGCAGCCTCGGTTCCCGCCTTTTCTCCCGTCCTCGCTGTGCCCTGGGGCGCGGGGGGGGCGGGTTCCAGGGTGTGAGCGCGCGGCGAGTTCCGGTAGGGCGGGGCTGGGAGCCGGGAGCCAATGGGAGCGTCGGGGGGCGGGGCTGTGAGAGGGCGCGGGAGGGGCTGGGAAGATGGACCAGCGCAGGGAGGGGCTGTGAGGGAGCAGGGGAGGGGCTGGGAAGGGGCAGGGGAGGGGCTGGGAAGATGGAGCAGGGCAGGGAGGGGCTGGGAAGGGGCAGGGGAGGGGCTGGGAAGATGGAGCAGGGCAGGGAGGGGCTGAGGGGGAGGGGAGGGGCTGTGAGGGAGCAGGGGAGGGGCTGGGAAGATGGAGCAGGGCAGGGAGGGGCTGGGAAGGGGCAGGGGAGGGGCTGGGAGGATGGAGCAGGGCAGGGAGGGGCTGGGAAGGGGCAGGGGAGGGGCTGGGAGGATGGAGCAGGGCAGGGAGGGACTGAGGGAGCAGAGGAGGGACTGGGAAGGGGCAGGGAAGATGGAGCAGGGCAGGGAGGGGCTGAGGGAGCAGGGGAGGGGCTGGGAAGATGGAGCAGGGCAAGGAGGGGCTGAGGGGGCAGGGGAGGGGCTGGGAGGATGGAGCAGGGCAGGGAGGGACTGAGGGAGCAGAGGAGGGACTGGGAGGGGGCAGGGGAGGGGCTGGGAAGATGGAGCAGGGCAGGGAGGGGCTGAGGGAGCAGGGGAGGGGCTGGGAGGATGGAGCAGGGCAGGGAGGGACTGAGGGAGCAGAGGAGGGACTGGGAAGGGGCAGGGGAGGGGCTGGGAAGATGGAGCAGGGCAGGGAGGGGCTGGGAAGGGGCAGGGGAGGGGCTGGGAAGATGGAGCAGGGCAGGGAGGGGCTGAGGGGGAGGGGAGGGGCTGTGAGGGAGCAGGGGAGGGGCTGGGAGGATGGAGCAGGGCAGGGAGGGACTGAGGGAGCAGAGGAGGGACTGGGAAGGGGCAGGGGAGGGGCTGGGAAGATGGAGCAGGGCAGGGAGGGGCTGAGGGAGCAGGGGAGGGGCTGGGAAGATGGAGCAGGGCAGGGAGGGGCTGAGGGGGCAGGGGAGGGGCTGGGAGGATGGAGCAGGGCAGGGAGGGACTGAGGGAGCAGAGGAGGGACTGGGAAGGGGCAGGGGAGGGGCTGGGAGGATGGAGCAGGGCAGGGAGGGACTGAGGGGGAGGGGAGGGGCTGGGAAGATGGAGCAGGGCAGGGGAGGGGCTGAGGGGGCAGGGGAGGGGCTGGGAAGATGGAGCAGGGAAGGGGAGGGGAGGGGCTGTGAGGGAGCAGAGGAGGGACTGGGAAGATGGAGCAAGGCAGGGAGGGGCTGTGAGGGACAGGGCCGGCTCCAGGCACCAGCTTACCAAGCAGGTGCTTGGGGCGGCCACTCCGGAGAGGGGCGGCACGTCCAGCGGCAATTCGGCGGATAGTCCCTCACTCCTGCTCGGAGCGAAGGACCTCCCGCCGAATTGCCGCCGCAGATCACGATTGCGATCCCGGCTTTTTGTTTGTTTGTTTGTTTGTTTGGCTGCTTCGGGCGGCCAAAACCCTGGAGCCGGCCCTGGTGAAAGAGTAGGGGAGGGGCTGGGAAGATGGAGCAGGGTAAGGGGGGGCTGGGAAGATGGAGCAGGGCAGGGAGGGGCTGAGGGGGCAGGGGAGGGGCTGGGAAGATGGAGCGGGGAAGGGGAGGGGCTGTGAGGGAGCAGAGGAGGGGCTGGGAAGATGGAGCAGGGCAGGGAGGGGCTGTGAGGGAGCAGGGGAGGGGCTGGGAAGATGGGGCAGGGAGGGGCTGAGGGGGCAGGGGAGGGGCTGGGAAGATGGAGCAGGGAAGGGGAGGGGAGGGGCTGTGAGGGAGCAGAGGCGGGGCTGGGAAGATGGAGCAGGGCAGGGAGGGGCTGATGGGGGAACAGGGCAGGGAGGGGCTAGCCCAGGCCTCCTCCGCCCACACCTCATGGTACTTGCTGCCCCCTTCCTCCCTCTGGAGTTGTTCACTCTGATCCCTACTGATGGCCCTGCCAGGGCTGCCACATTACCCTCACTCTCCCCTTCCCCCAGCCAGCCAATGGGCCCTGCCCCTCCCTGAGCGGGGGGATATCCCAGGCAATGGCGGGGGGCAGCGGGAGGCCTGTTTGGTATCAGTAATATATTCAAATGTATGATTTGCATATGCTAATTTTACCCAGGCAGGGTATTCTGGGAGCGGGGAAGGGGGGGCAGAATGGGCAACCCCAGTGTCTGCCAGGTGAAAGGCCCAGCCTGGAGGTGCCCAAGCCAGGCCTGGCCTCAGACCCCCCGCCCGAATACCACCCCAGCCCCGCCCCCCTGAACCCCCAATCCTGTTGGGAGAGAACCCAGGCATCCTCGCTCCCACCCCCATCACCTCCCCCTTCCCCTCCCCCCCCAGCGGCAGAGAACCCAGTCGTCCTGGCACAGAGAAGCAGTAGAGACCGCAGCAAAAGGAGATACTGAGGCAGGGTGTGAGAGTGAAAAGGCCTCGTATTTCAGGGGACTCCCCCCTTGTCACTGTCCCCCTCAGCCTCCTGCCCACCCAGTCCCTGGGGGGACACCAGCATTTCCGGCCCCCCAGTCTTTCATCCTCCTCCACCATGAGATCAGGCCCAGTGGGGCTGGGGACGTCTTGTTCCCTTTCCCCATAGTGGCCATCTTGTGTGCAGGGCGGCCATCTTGGATGTGGGCAGCCATCTTGGCTCCCCCTTTTTGTCCCCCAAGTTCTCATCCGTCTCCACCCTGAGGTTAGTGAAGGAGCTGGGTGGGGGAGAGGCATTCCACAGCCCTGCCCCCCCAATCTGCAGTGGCCATCTTGGCTCACTTATCCTTCCCCAGGGGTTCCTGGCAGCACTGGCGGGGGAGGAAACGTCGCAGCTCCCGACCCCTCACAGCCCACTGGCGGTATCTTGCTGGGAGGCAACCATGCTGAATGTGGGGCAGCCATCTTGGATGCGTGGCAGCCATCTTTGCTCACTCGTCTCTCTCCATCTTGTTGCCCCATTTCCTGTCCCCATTCCCCCAGAATCCTCCAGCAGCCATCTTGCGTCCCTCAACATTCTCCACCTTGAGCCCACGTCGGAAGGGTCGGTGGCCCCCTGTGGTGGCCATCTTGGGTGTGGGGCGGCTGTCCTGGCTCACTCATCCTTCTCCACCTTGATCTCGAGGAAGGGGTGGAGGTCAGGGCAGAAGGCCTTGTGGGGTGGGGGGAAAGAGGCGGACCTGGAGTCCCCCCCCTCTTCGCGCTCCTGGAAGCGGGAGTCGTAGAGGTGGGGGGGCAGGAGCTGGGCCTCAGCGGAGGGCAGGCGCTCGGAGGGCGGCCCGTAGACCCGGTTGGCCTTGGCGCCGTGCTTGGCATTGATGTCCAGGCGGTAGCAGAGCTGGGTGAGGGGAGCGGCACGGAAGCGGGGGGACCGGGCCACCCACACCCCCGGCTCGCTCGGGCTGTCCTCCTCGTCTGACATGAGCTCCTCCGTCACGCCCCGCCACAGCCGCTGCTCCTCAGGGCCCAGCAGCCGCGCCACGCCCGCCCGGTTGGCGAAGAGCTGGGGGGCAAGACGGGGGGTCAGCCCCACCGCGCCACGAGAGGCCCTGGCCCCGCCCCCTGCCACGGCCAGGCACGGCCGCGCCCCACCACGCACCTGTCCCGTCACACCCCCCACGTGGCCCCACTCCCTGCTGTTCACAGCCCCCTGCCCTGCACCTACATAACCCCGATCCACATGCTGTGCCTCCCGCATGGCCCCACCCCCTGCTGTGCACAACCCCCAACCCTCCTAACATGCACCTCTCATGGCCCCTGCACCCCCCATGGCCCCACCCCCTGCCCCGTCCGGTACCCCACCATGGCAGGCCCCTCACCCGGTAGCGCCGGCTCCGCAGTTTCTTCTCCTCCTTTTCCTTCAGCCCCTTGAAGGGGTTCAGGGAATTGCGATACTCGCGCCGCTTGGTCAGGAAGTACGCCACGCAGGCACCTGGGCACGACAGGGCTCGGTCGGCAGCACGCCAAGGGCACCGAGGGGGCAGGGGTCGGGCAGGAAGTGCCAAGGGGCACAGAGAGGGTGCAGAGGTCAGAGGTCAGGCAAGAAGAACACCAAGGGGCACACAGAAGGGGCAGAGGTCAGAGGTTGGACAGGAAGCGCCGAGGGGCACAGAGAGGGGGCAGAGGTCGGGCAGGAAGTGCCAAGGGGCACAGGGAGGGGTCAGAGGTCCGGCAGGAAGTGCGCCGAGGGGCACACAGAGGAGGCAGAGGGCAGAGGTCCGGCAGGAAGCGCGCCGAGGGGCACCGAGAGGGGGCAGAGGTCCGGCAGGAAGCGCGCCGAGGGGCACCGAGAGGGGGCAGAGGTCAGGCAGGAAGCGCGCCGAGGGGCACCGAGAGGGGGCAGAGGTCAGGCAGGAAGCGTGCCGAGGGACACAAAGAAGGATCGGGGTCAGAGGTCAGGCAGGAAGCGCGCCGAGGGGCACACAGAGGAGGCAGAGGGCAGAGGTCCGGCAGGAAGCGTGCCGAGGGGCACACAGAGGAGGCAGAGGGCAGAGGTCGGGCAGGAAGCGCGCCGAGGGGCACCGAGAGGGGGCAGAGGTCAGGCAGGAAGCGCGCCGAGGGGCACAGAGAGGGGGCAGAGGTCAGGCAGGAAGCGCGCCGAGGGGCACCGAGAGGGGGCAGAGGTCCGGCAGGAAGCGCGCCGAGGGGCACACAGAGGAGGCAGAGGGCAGAGGTCCGGCAGGAAGCGCGCCGAGGGGCAGTGAGAAGGGGCAGAGGTCCGGCAGGAAGCGCGCCGAGGGGCACTGAGAGGGGGCAGAGGTCCGGCAGGAAGCGCGCCGAGGGGCACCGAGAGGGGGCAGAGGTCCGGCAGGAAGCGCGCCGAGGGACACAAAGAAGGATCGGGGTCAGAGGTCAGGCAGGAAGCGCGCCGAGGGGCACCGAGAGGGGGCAGAGGTCAGAGGTCAGGCAAGAAGAACACCAAGGGGCACACAGAAGGGGCAGAGGTCAGAGGTTGGACAGGAAGCGCCGAGGGGCACAGAGAGGGGGCAGAGGTCGGGCAGGAAGTGCGCCGAGGGGCACACAGAGGAGGCAGAGGGCAGAGGTCGGGCAGGAAGTGCCAAGGGGCACAGGGAGGGGTCAGAGGTCAGGCAGGAAGTGCGCCGAGGGGCACACAGAGGAGGCAGAGGGCAGAGGTCGGGCAGGAAGCGCGCCGAGGGGCACACAGAGGGGGCAGAGGTCAGGCAGGAAGCGCGCCGAGGGGCACAGAGAGGGGGCAGAGGTCCGGCAGGAAGCGCGCCGAGGGGCACCGAGAGGGGGCAGAGGTCAGGCAGGAAGCGCGCCGAGGGGCACAGAGAGGGGGCAGAGGTCCGGCAGGAAGCGCGCCGAGGGGCACCGAGAGGGGGCAGAGGTCAGGCAGGAAGCGCGCCGAGGGGCACAGAGAGGGGGCAGAGGTCAGGCAGGAAGCGCGCCGAGGGGCACCGAGAGGGGGCAGAGGTCAGGCAGGAAGCGCGCCGAGGGGCACAGAGAGGGGGCAGAGGTCCGGCAGGAAGCGCGCCGAGGGGCACAGAGAGGGGGCAGAGGTCAGGCAGGAAGCGCGCCGAGGGGCACCGAGAGGGGGCAGAGGTCGGGCAGGAAGCGCGCCGAGGGGCAGTGAGAAGGGGCAGAGGTCCGGCAGGAAGCGCGCCGAGGGGCACGGAGAGGGGGCAGAGGTCCGGCAGGAAGCGCGCCGAGGGGCACAGAGAGGGGGCAGAGGTCCGGCAGGAAGCGCGCCGAGGGGCACAGAGAGGGGGCAGAGGTCCGGCAGGAAGCGCGCCGAGGGGCACCGAGAGGGGGCAGAGGTCAGGCAGGAAGCGCGCCGAGGGGCACTGAGAGGGGGCAGAGGTCCGGCAGGAAGCGCGCCGAGGGGCACAGAGAGGGGGCAGAGGTCCGGCAGGAAGCGCGCCGAGGGGCACAGAGAGGGGGCAGAGGTCCGGCAGGAAGCGCGCCGAGGGGCACAGAGAGGGGGCAGAGGTCCGGCAGGAAGCGCGCCGAGGGGCACACAGAGGGGGCAGAGGTCAGGCAGGAAGCGCGCCGAGGGGCACCGAGAAGGGGCAGAGGTCAGGCAGGAAGCGCGCCGAGGGGCACAGAGAGGGGGCAGAGGTCCGGCAGGAAGCGCGCCGAGCGGCACACAGAGGGGGCAGAGGTCAGATGTCAGGCAGGAAGCACGCCAAGGGGCACAGAGAGGGGTCAGAGGTCAGGCAGGAAGAACGCCAAGGGGCACACAGAGGGGGCAGAGGTCAGGCAGGAAGAACGCCAAGGGGCACACAGAGGGGGCAGAGGTCGGACAGGAAGAACGCCAAGGGGCACACAGAGGGGGCAGAGGTCGGGCAGGAAGAATGCCAAGGGGCACACAGAGGGGGCAGAGGTCGGGCAGGAAGCGTGCCAAGGGACACAAAGAAGGATCAGGGGTCAGAGGTCAGGCAGGAAGCGCGCCAAGGAGCACAAAGAAGGATCAGGGGTCAGAGGTCGGGCAGGAAGCGCGCCACGGGGCATGGGGGGACAGGGTGTAAACACGCGCTCACCCTTCAGTTCCTTGTCGGTGTAGTTGTGCTGACTCGTCACCAGTTCATGCCTCAGTTTCTCCAACAGGAATTTCACCACCCCAATGTTCCAGGAAGACTTGATGCTGCCAAGAGGGCAGAAGGGAGGGCGAGAGTCATGCCAGAGCCCCGCATCCCACTGCCAGACAGGTCTAGAGGTTAGAGAGTGGGGCTGGGAGCCAGCACTCCTTGGTTCTATCCCAGCTCTGGGAGTGGAGGGGGTCGAATGATTAGAGAGGAGGGGGAGGGTAATGCAAGGACTCCTGGGTTCTCTCCCTGGCTCTAGGAGGGCGGGTGGGTCTAGTGGTTAGAGGGGAGGGGGAGGGAATGGCAAGACTCCTTTGCAGGGAGGGACTCACCTCTCAGAGCCGTTGAATCTCCTCTGGTTGGTGATGTGGTTGTGGACGTTATGGACGAGTTTCTGTGGGGCAGACAGTGAGTCATTGGGGTGAGGGGTCCCCAGGCTGCCCCCCCCCCCACACTATCCCGGGCAGGCCCCACTCACCGACAGCACCAGGTCCCTCTTGCGCCGAGTGTTCTTGGGCCCGTTGCCCCGGCTGCGGCAGGGGGTGCTGATGAACCCCAGTGAGAACCGGGGCTCCCCCAGGCCACCATCCTCTAGGGCAGTGCAGGGGGGCGGCTCCTCGGAGCCCGAGGGCGAGGGCTCCCCCACGGGCTGGGGGGAAGGGGAGGGGGTGGTGGGGAAAGCCGGGACCACCACTCGCTGATGGGGGACCTCCAGGGGGGGCAGCTCCTCCAGTACCTTGGGGAGTGGGGGAGAAATGCATCAGCCCTGACGGTGCACCTCACTCCCGACCCGCAGCCCCCTGGGATCACCCCACACCACTGCAGTGCCCCTCACTCCCGACCTGCAGCCCCCTGCAACCTGCCAAGCCCCTCACTCCTGACCCATAGCCCTGTGGTGCCCCTCACTCTTCACCCGCAGCACCCCGGGATCCGCCCCCAGCCATGCTGGTGCCCCTCACTCCCAACCCACAGCACCCTGCAACCCCCCCCCCAGCTCTGCCATTGCCCTTCAAGCCCCAGGCGCCAAGTGGGGGTTGGCGTGACTCCCATAATACATCACTGCCGAGCGGTCTTAGACAGAAGCCAGCTGTTCCCAGCCAGAGGGGGCTAAGCGAGCACCATGGCAGGGCGCCGAGGGTCTGTGGCTCACACACCCCACCCAGTCCCGAGTCTCCATGCTGCACGGGTGAGAAACCCAGACGTCCAGACGGCCCTGCCGCCGCCCCTAGCTGCCTCAGCTCCTCGATCACCACTTGGACGCTGCTCCCCAAGCCTTCAGCCTCCACCTCCTCCTCCTCCTCCTCGGCCGCCAGTGGGGGGGGGCTAGCCTTGACGGTCGGGTGCGCCTCCCTCCGCAGTCCCCCCACCTCCTCCTCCAGCCGCCGCAGAGCCTGGTTGTTGGCCTTGGCCAGGGCCAGGGCGGCCTCGGCCAGCCCCACGGCCTTGTCCAGTCGCTGGTAGATGATGTGCAGCAGCTGCTCGGAGCTCTGCACCGCCAACCCATGGCCCGAGACGCTGATGGGGGCGCAGGGGGGCGGGGGGGCACTACCCACCCCCTCCGCCCCCGGCTCCCGCTTGCAGGCGCAGCAGCAGCCTGTGGCCTCCTGGGCGCCGGGGGGTGAGAAGAGGATGGTGGCGCTGAAGGACATGGCGGTCCCAAGGGATTGTGGGAGCTTCCCCCTCAGCACCCCCAGCACGGACAGCCAGGGCGCGGGCACACCCACGGGTGGCTCCCAGAGCCCATGGCGCTCCTGGGTGGGGGTGAGCGCTGCAGGGGCTGAGGGGAGGGAAAGTCAAGGAAAATACGACCTCAGGGGGGGGCGGATGGGGGGGGGATTGGCATGACCATGGGGTGGGTGGCTGTGAGGGGGGCTTGGTGGTTGCAAGTGGGGGGTTGATGTGACGGGGGGGGCGGCTGTGAGGTGGGGGGGCGATTGTGAGAGCGGAGTTGGCATGACCCAGGGAGATGGCTGTGAGGGGGGTGGTGGCTGCAAGGGGGGGGTTGGCATGACGGGGGGATAGCTATGGGGGGGTAGTGGCTGCAAGGTGGGGGTTGGCATGACAGGGGCAGCTGTGAGGGGGGACTGGCGGCTCCGACGGGGGATTGGTGTGACCCGGGGGTATGGCTGCGAGGGGGGAGTTGGTGTGACCACGGGGTGGGTGGCTGCGAGGGGAGCTTGATGGCTGCGAGGGAGGGATTGCCGGTCAGTGGCCGTGAGGGCCAGGGGGTTGGCGTGACCCGGGATGGGGGAAGGGGGTTGGCCTGACCCAGGATGGGGGCAGGGGGTTGACGTGACGTGACCCAGGAGTGGGTGACCCTTGAGGCTAGTGTGAGGTGGCCCAGGGGCTGGAGCTAGGCCTGGCTTGAAGTAGTTTACATTATTTCTAGGGTTACAGTTTGGGTCAATGGCTCTCAGCTCCCCACTGTACAGATTGTTCCAGTGCCACTGGACATGGGGCTGGGGGGGGTGGCATTATGTGGGCTTGGGGGGATTGACTGTGATGTAGGGTCGGTGGGGGGGTTGGCGTGATGCGGGCCAGGGGGGTTGGTGTGATGTTGTAGATAAATCTCTGCATTAAGCATCTTCACATAACTTTCATATGACTTTGTATTATGCCTCTATTTTCCTACAACTTTGTATCAGATCCTTATATAGAAAACTTTGTATGGAGCCTTGGTATAATGTTAAAAATGTCTTTTTGCTAGGAGTAGACTAAGATCTCCCCCGACCCCCAGCCCTGGCAATCAATTGCCCTGTTGAATGAACAAGGTGTGAATGGGGAAGGCATGGAAGGCAGCACCTCCAGACATCTGCAACCCTTGGAGAGGGGATGGAATCCAGACCCAAGAACAATACAAGTTGTCCAGTGGGCTCACTGAAGAAGAGCAGACATATTGACGGCCTTGGGGGTTAGAAGCAAGCACCTGCTTTTGGGAACACCCTCTTTGCAGCGTTGGGACAACACCCAGAGGGAAGCAGCACAAAGGACCAACAGACACAGACACAGATTTTGCATCTGGTACAGATTTGCATGAGAGGGAAGCTGCTATAAATGTGAGGTGTCTTGCAGAGGGCCCTGGGTCTCGTCTTGTCAACATGGGAGCATCAATCCGGATCAGCTCCCCCACCCCGCCCCCCATCTAACTCACCTGGCCAGTGCAGTTAAGGCGAGCAACTAGTTGGTAACAACAACAAGACGGAGTGTGCTTGTGTGTGTGAGTGTAATATATATCATATGCATATGATACAGTGTTGATTGATACATGTATTACCAATAAATGTGTCGCTTTGCCTTATTCCCCCTGAAAAGATCCTGTGCAGTACTTTAAGTACAACAACGTGGGACCAGGAAGGGTTGGCCTGACGTGGGGCTGGGAAGGGTCGACCTGACACGGGGCCGGGGGCGGTTGGTCGTGACATAAGGGTTGGCGTGACATGGGGCCGGGGCGGGGGTTGACATGATGCGGGGATGGGGGGGTTGGCGTGATGCAGGTCTGGGGGGTGGTTGGCGTGATGCAGGGCCGGGGTGGGGGGTTGATGTGACATGGGGCTGGGGGGGTTGGCAAGACACGGCGTGGGGGGTTGGCGTGACGTGGGGCTGGGGGGTTGGCATGATGCCAGGGTGGGTGGGTTTGCAAGACACAGAGTGGAGGGGTTGGCATGACGTGGGGCCAGGGGGGTTGACATGACACGGGGCTGAGGGGGGGTTGGCGTGACACAGGGCTGGGGTGGGGGGGTTGGCGTGACACGGGCCCGGGGGGTGACATGATGCCAGGGTGGGGGGGTTGGCGAGACACAGGGTGGTGGGGTTGACGTGACACGGGGCTGAGGGGGGGTTGGCGTGACACAGGGCTGGGGTGGGGGGGGGGTTGGTGTGATGTGGGGCCGGGGGTTGGTGTGATGCCAGGGTGGGTGGGTTGGCGTGATGCAGGCCGAGGGGGTTGGAACAGGCGCTTGTGTGACACAGGGCCGGGAGTCCCCCGGCATCCTCATTTCCATAAATGCTAACGATACCCCACCCCGTCCAGGCCGTTGGTTGTTTACTTGGGGCCCAACGGTTTAGAATCCCGGCCTGCCCAACGTTCCACTCCGTGTGCAGCACACGAGCGAGAGAGATCGGGGTGGGGGGGTGGCGATGGGAGGAGGGAGCGAGCGCTGCGGCCGTGTACAAAGCGCCGCGCCCCCTCGACACTAACGCTCTCATTGGCTAGCGTGGTAAAAGCCTGAAGGAGCCGATTGGCTGAGAGCTGGCTGTCGCTGGGCCAGGGCAGAAGGGAGAGGGGGTCAGGGAGCAGAGAGGGGGTCCCTCAGGGGGGACTTTGATGTTGGGCCCTTTTCATGGCCACCCCGTAGCCATCTTGGATTTCAGGGCTGCCCCTTCCCCCCAAACAGACGATCTCCAGACCTGGGTCACGCCTACCACCTCCTGTCAGGTCATGCCAACCTCTGTCATGGCCACGCCAGCCTGGGTCACGCCAACCCCCCCCCCCCACCTCCTGTCAGGTCACGCCAACCTGTCATGGCCACCCCAGTCTGGGTCACACCAACCCTCCCACGCCTCCTGTCAGGTCACGCCAACCTGTCATGGCCACCCCAGCCTGGGTCATGCCAACCCCCCCAAAATCTCCTGTTAGGTCATGCCAACCTCTGTCATGGCCACCCTAGCCTGGATCATGCCAACCACCCCCACATCTCCTGTCAGGTCATGCCAACCTCTGTCATGGCCGCCCCACACACGGCCCTCCTCCCCACGTGTGTGGCCCTCCTCCATCGCGGCCTCTCTGTCCATCCCTCCCCACACGTGGCCAGTGGTGCTGGAACATTTTTAATAGTGGGGGTGCTGAAAGCCAGCCCCCTTACCACTGTGCACCCCGATCCCCGAGCTGAGGCTGGGAGCGGGGCTGCAGCACCCCTCGCACCCCTAGTTCCCGTGCCTATGCACGTGGCCCTTCTCAATTGCGCCCTCCCCTCGCTGGCCTTCTCCACCTCTCCCCTCCCCGTCCATCCCTCCCCACGCCGGCCTTCTCCTCCTCTCCCCTCCCCATCCATCCCTCCCCATGCAGGGCCTTCTCCAGCCCTCCCCTCCCCGTCCCCCGCTCCCCACGCCGGCCTTCTCCTCCTCTCCCCTCCCCGTCCATCCCTCCCCACGCCGGCCTTCTCCTCCTCTCCCCTCCCCGTCCATCCCTCCCCACGCCGGCCTTCTCCTCCCCTCCCCTCCCCTCCCCATCCATCCCTCCCCCCCCCACGCAGCCCTTCTCCACCCCTCCCCTGTGAGTGTGTACATCTCTCCTCCTTTCTGTCCTCCCATCCCCAAGAGCTGTGCAACCGAATCCCGCCCCCCGAGATATGTATCTACCCCCTCCAGCCCCCTCCCTGTCCAGCCCCCCACATCTATTCCCCTCCCCGTCTAGCCCCCCTGCATCTATCTAGTCCCCACTCCCTCCCAACCAGCCACCCCTCCCCCATCCAGCCCCCATGCCTCTCTTCCCGTCCCCCACCCAGCCGCGTCCCATGTACCTATCCCACCCATCCAGCCGCCCACTGTGTATTGCACACGTCCCTGCCCCAGCCCGCCTGTCTGCACGTGTGCCCAGGCCGGGCAGCGCAGGGGGGCTGGGTGGGGGGCCAGGCCCGGCCCCCCAGCGCCCCGGGTAAAGGATACAGGAAGGTCGCAGGCTGCTCTTTGTATTTGTGTGTGTGCACGAGGGGGGGACGTGGGCCACATGCTCCCCCCACCCGCTCTGATTGGCCGGGGCGCTGCACACGCCCGCCCAGCTCCCCCCCAGCTGCACACGCCCGCCCACAGCCCACAGCACGCACTGCTCCCCCCGGCTGCTCCCACCCCCTCACCTCCCCCTGCTCCCACCCCTCCCACCTCACCAGCTGCACACGCCCGCCCAGCTTCCCCCCCCCCCCCAGCTGCACACGCCCGCCCACAGCACGCACTGCTCCCCCGGCTGCTCCCACCCCCTCACCTCCCCCTGCTCCCACCCCTCCCACCTCACCAGCTGCACACGCCCGCCCAGCTTCCCCCCCCCCCCCCCCCCCCCGAGCTGCACACGCCCGCCCACAGCACTCACTGCTCCCCCGGCTGCTCCCACCCCCTCAGCCCCCACCCCTCCCACCTCACCAGCTGCCCACGCCTGCCCACAGCACGCACTGCTCCCTGAGCTGCTCCCACCCCCTCACCCCCCCTGCTCCCACCTCACCAGCTGCACACGCACCCCAGCTCCCCCCCCAGCTGCACACGCCTGTCCACAGCCCGCACTGCTCCCAACCCTCCCACCTCACCAGCTGCACACACCCGCCCAGCTGCCCCCATCAGCTGCACACGCCCACCCACAGCCCGCACTGCTCCCACCCCCTCAACCCCCCCTACCCATGGCTGGCACTGCTCCCCCAGCTGCTCCCACCCCCTCAAACTCACCCCCCCACAGCTCCCACCTCTCTCATCTCACCAGCTGCACACACCTGCCCAGCTCCCCACCCCCAGCTGCACACACACCCCCACAGCACGCACAGCCCCAGCTGCACACTCATTCCCCGGTGGGGCCCTGCCAGGGGCACCCCAACTGCTCCCCCCAGCTCCTACCTCCTCACCCTCCCCTCAGCTGCACATGCCCACCCCCAGCTGCCCACACCACGCACTGCTCCCCCATCTGCCTCTCCGCCGGCTGCCCCCATCCCTCCCCCACACCCTTCCCCCGCTGCACATGGCAGCCCACAGCGTGCACACCCCCAGCTGCAGACACGCCTGCCTTCCCCCCCCCCTCCCGCATTCCTCGGTGGGGCCCTGCCAGGGGCACCCTGACCTGCTCCCACTCCCCAGCCCCCCAACTGCTCCCCATCCAGGTCCTACCCCCTCCCACCCCCGCCTCCCCAGTGGGGCCCAGCCAGGAGCACGCCGACCTGCTCCCCCCAACCCAGTCCTCCCCAGCTCCTACCCCCTCCCATCCCTGGCTGCTCCCCCCCACAGCTCCCACTCACAGCCCCCCCCCCTCTCTATCCTTTCTCAGTCACCATTCTCCCCTCCCCGGTTTGCTCCGTGTCCCCCTCTCTGGAGTGCTGGGGGGATAAGACCCTTGTCTCTCTTACTTCCCCCCCCCCCATTTCCCGCTCCTCGCCAGGAATGGAGAGGAAGGGGCAGTGGGGTCAAGCAGAGATGGGGGGCAGCTGAGGTTAACCCTGGTTCGCTTCCCACAGAGTGACCCAGCCAAGAGCAGTGGGGGTGAGATGGGGGCTTGTGGGGCATAGGCCTCTTGGCGGGGAGCCCAGGACTCCTGGGTTCTCTCCCTGACTCCAGGAGGGAGTGGGGTTTAGTGGTTACAGCAGGGGGTTGGGCTGGGAGCTAGGACTCCTGGGTTCTCTCCCTGGCTCTGGGAAGGGAGTGGGGTCTAGTGGTTACGGGGGGGGGGGGGAGAGCCGGACTCCTGGGTTCTATCCCCATCTCCCTGCTGCCCCCTGGTGGGCTGCTGACACAGCCACCTCGGCACCGCAGGCGAAGGCAGGGAACAGGGGCGGTTACGAAGCCTGCTGAACATGATCCGGGCAGATGGCGCCAACCCCAGGCCGGCTCAGCCTGGGGTTGGGCTGTGCCCGGGCCCCCCACTGCACGTGGAGGCTCAAGGCAAAACTGCCGGTTGCAACTGACGTCCTCATGGCGCAGTTTCACCTTCCAGCCCCGCATCTTGTCTGTGCTGGCTGGGACAGTCGCTCCCGGCTGTACCCACACGCCTGTACTCACACCCCCAGCGCTGGCTGGGACATTCACTCCCGGCTGTACCCAAACGGCTGTACTCACACCCCCAGCGCTAGCTGGGACACTCACTCCCGGCTGTACCCATACGCCTGTACTCAAAACCCCAGTGCTGGCTGGAACAGTCACTCCTGGCTGTACCCAAACGGCTGTACTCACACCCAGCGCTGGCTGGGAGAGTCACTCCCAGCTGTACCCACGCAGCTGTACTCACACACCCAGCGCTGGCTGGGACAGTCACTCCCGGCTGTACCCACGCAGCTGTAATCACACACCCAGCGCTGGCTGGGACAGTCACTCCCGGCTGTACCCATTCGGCTGTATTCACACCTGCAGGGGTGGCTGGGACAGTCGCTCCCGGCTGCGTTCACACCCGCAGCGATGGCTGTGACAGTGGCTCCTGGCTGCATTCACACCTGTAGCTCTGGCTCATGCCCAGCTCCCCCCATGCTGCAGATCACGCCGGGCCGAACCCATCCTCAGTTCCCACTCCCCCAGTTGTGGGGTCAAGCACTACTGGCCGGCCCCTGGCAGGCCAATGAGAAAACGCGCCCGGCTGGCGGCCAATGCCCCGGTGAGGTCCCTCTGGGGACCTGCCACACAGCCAGCTTCTACCCTCGGGAACAGCCGCGCTGGAGGAGACTCCTGGCTCGCCACCAGCTGGCACTGAGCCTTGGCACGAGGAATTAAACTGGGGCCCGCTGGGCAGTGCCGCGATAATCCCTGGAGGCCAGCGCTGTGCAGGGGTCAGGCAGGGTTGCACCGCACCCTGTCCCTGGGGATTTACAGCTGGCAGGGGCAGCCCCTCAGGCAGTAAAGCGGGTAACAGCCAGGCACCGGCGCTGTGTGCATGGGGGCGCTGGGGGGTGTCTTGGCACTGCAGATCCTGACTGCCCCTATCGGTGATGCCCCCTGTGCCTCCCCCAGCCTTCCTGGGAGGGCAGAGAACTCAGGGTCAGAGCACTGCGCCCGGCCCCCAGCCTGCCCCACCCCCGGATTCCCCGAGCCAGGCTCACCCCTGATCCGGGGCGGGCTGATGCCCAGGGAGTGGGTGGCACGGGTGGGCCAGGCTGGGCTCACTGGCGGCCCAGCCTAAGACTGCCCCCCCCCCCAAATGACGACACTCTCCAGCTGTGGGACAGAAACAAGCTTTATAGGGAACTAGCAGGGTCCTCGCGCCATGGGCCCCCCCAGCCACCCCATGGCCCTACCACCCCGTTATAGGCCATGCCCCCGCCACGTGCAGTTAGCCCAGCCATGCCCCTTCCTTTGTAACCTTCGGGGAACCCCCCGTGGCCAATCCAGGCCCCTTCCTGCCCTGCCCCCCCGGGCCCCACCCCATGCTCAGGCGGCCCCGTCCCCCTGCGGGTCCCCGCGGTACTGGGCGTGGAGCTGGGCCACGTCGTCGGTGGAGACGCGGACCCAGCCGTCCCGCCGGACGTGGTACAGGTTGACCTCGCCCCCGGAGTAGGCATCACGGTAGGTGGCCTGGTAGATGGCGCGCCGGGCTAGGTCGTAGGCCTCCTCGGCCGGCATGTCGTGTGCGTAGCCGCGGTCCAGCACCCCGTAGGCATACACTGAGCCAGAACCCACGGAGAAAGCCGTGCCCGAGAGGCGGTTCCCCTCACTGTCCACGTAGTACAGGCCTGAGGAGAGAGGGGGATCACTGCAGGGCTCCCCCCGGAGATGGGGTCCCCCCCTTCCCAGGGACAGGGGGCATTGCACATGTAACCCCTCTCCCCGAAAGTGCAGCCCAAGGGGAGGGGATGTGGCAATGAGGGTCCCATGGAAGGGGTAGATAAGAGGATCACCCCAAGTCCCAAGGGGGAAGGTTGGGGCCGGTGAATGGGGGGGGCGAGGAGTTGGGAGGGAGGGGGCTGGGGAGACCCAGGGAGGGGGCTGGGTGCTCTGGGGCCCCGGGGAGACACGGGGAGGGGGCTGGGTGCTCTGGGGCCCCAGGGGGGTTGGGGAGACCCAGGGAGGGGGCTGGGTGCTCTGGGGCCCCGGGGAGACTGGGGAGACACGGGGAGGGGGCTGGGTGTTCTGGGGCCCCAGGGGGGTTGGGGAGACCCAGGGAGGGGGCTGGGTGCTCTGGGGCGGCTGGAGAGACCCAGGGAGGGGGCTGGGGCGCCCTCACCTGGACCCCGCTTGTCCCAGCCGCAGATCATGGTGCCCATGTGGAGCCCCAGCCCCTTGTATTGATACACCATGTTGGCCAGCAGCTTGGAGGCGGCGGCCACAGAGATGCGCTCCTTGTTGCGCAGCTGGTAGATGCGGCACTGCCGGGCCAGCAGCCGCTCCCAGAAGCTGCAGTCGGCGGCGCCGCCCGCCATGGTGCCCAGCAGGTAGGGGTTGATCTCGATCACCTTTTTCACGGTCTGCGAGGCCACGTAGGAGCCGGCCGTGGCCCGCGAGTCCACCGCCACCACCACGCCCTCCTGGAACTAGGGGAGAGGGGGTCACAGGGAGCCAAGCTGGGGTACACCCCCCCAGAGCACGGTACCCCCCACCGCCACTCCATCCTGGAACTAGGGGAGGGGGGTCACAGGGCGCCAAGCTGGGGTACACCCCCCTGAGCACAGTGCCCCCCACTGCCACGCCCTCCTGGAACTAGGGGAGGGGGGGGTCACAGGGTGCCAAGCAGGGGTACAGCCCCCCTGGAGCACAGCACTCCCCCCCCGAGGATGGCATGCCCACTCCTGCACCCTTGCTCCGCACCCACACAGACCAGAGACAGCACCCCAGATCACTGCCCCATCCCCTCCTGGGGGGCAGGGCTGACCCTGACCCCACTGTGCCCCCCAATACGGACTCCACTGCAGGGGAGGCAGGGCTGCACCACGTCACGGGGGGCACCCCCTAATTCCCCCCCCACACACACACAGTAGAGTCTGTCCCCAGCCCCCTCCTCCTATGGGGGGGGGGGGGTCTCCAGATCTAGCCCCGCCCCTGGGGGGGGTCTCTCTGCCTAGCCACACCCCCTGACCTGGTCGCACCCAAGGGGGGGCTCCCTCTCTAGCCCCGCCCGCTGGCCCCACCCCTGGGGGTGGGGGTCTCCCTCCCTAGCACCGCCCCCTGACTTGGCTCCGCCCCTATGGGGGGGTCGCCCTCCCTCTCCGGCCCCGCCCACCTTGAAGGCCAGCGTGGTGGTCCCGTGCAGCAGCTCGATCCCGGCATCCCCCGCGGCCGGGAGCCCCCAGGCGGGCGGGGCCAAGCCAGGCGGGCCCGGGGCCGGGCGGGGTCCGGGGGCCTGGAGCTCGCAGCGCCCCGCCAGCCCGAAGAAGCCGGGCCGGTTGACGGGCAGCTCCGGCGGCAGCAGGCTGGCCAGTGCCATCTTGGGTGAGGGCAGGATGGGGGCGTGGCCTCGCCCTGTCCTATATGTAAGGCCGGCCGCCATCTTGGGTGAGGGCACAGCGTGACTCGGAGGCGCCGTGACCGCCATATTGGACGGAAGGGTTCTGTGACTACACCTCCTATCAGATGTATGGAGAATAGGCGCCATCTTCGGTGAGGGCACAGCGTGACTCGGCTGCTCCGTGGCCGATAGCCTCGGCGGCCATGTTCGGTGAGGGCAGCGCAGGCGCCGTGAAGGCGAGCTGGCTTCACTATCTATGTCACTCATGGGGTTCGGCGGCGTAAAGCTGTGCGTGGCGGCCATCTTGGAAAAAGGCAAGGCGGCTTCACTACCTGATAAAAGCGGCGGTCCGCTATCTTTTCCGAGGGCAGTGGAGATCACGTGACAGACCCCCTCGGCGGCCATCTTGGTTATGGGCAGCCTCGCTTCGCTCCCATCTAACACATGGGGAGCGGCGGCCATCTTTACTAGGGCCATGACTGGCCCTGGAAAGGGATGGGGCTGGAGCCCCGCGCGCCGCCCCTCCTCTAGCGCGTGCAGATCCTCCCGGGGCAGGTCACCCCTGCGGTCAGCGTGTAAGGGCCGGGCAACCTTGGGCTGCCACCTTTCTACCCCCATCTAACCTTGCCCCGCCCCTCCCCCGAGGCCCCGCCCCCCCGTCACTCGCTCTCCCCACTCTCACTCCTCCTCATATCACGGGGCGGGGGGCTGAGGGCTCCAGGCTGGGACCGAGGGGGTGGGAGGGCTGGAGGGGGCTCTGGGATGGGATGGAGGGGTTAGGAGGGCTGGAGCAGGGGGTTGGGGCGCAGAGGGTGAGGGTTCTGGCTGGGGGTGCGGGCTCCAGGGTGGGGCTGGGGATGAGGGGTTTGGGGTGCAGGAGGGGGCTCCGGGTTCAGAGGGCAGGAGGGGTCTCTGGGCTGGGGAAGGGGGTTGGGGCAGGGGAGGTGAGGGCTCCAGGCTGGGACCGAGGGGGTGGGAGGGCAGGAGGGGGTTCTTGGATGGGGCTGGGGATGAGGGGTTTGGGGTGCAGGAGGGGGCTCCGGGTTCAGAGGGCAGGAGGGGTCTCTGGGCTGGGGAAGGGGGTTGGGGCAGGGGAGGTGAGGGCTCCAGGCTGGGACCGAGGGGGTGGGAGGGCAGGAGGGGGTTCTTGGATGGGGCTGGGGATGAGGGGTTTGGGGTGCAGGAGGGGGCTCCGGGTTCAGAGGGCAGGAGGGGTCTCTGGGCTGGGGAAGGAGGTTGGGGCAGGGGAGGTGAGGGCTCCAGGCTGGGACCGAGGGGGTCTCTGGGCCGGGGGCTCCGACGCCAACCAGACTCTTAGCAGCCCAATCAGCTGGTGTTCCTGTCGAAAACCGGACACCCTAGTGTAAACCCCCCTGCACACTCACTTGAGCACAGCCTCAGCGCAGGCAGTTGGCAGCCCCTGGGAGCCAGTGTGAGACCCCTCCGTGTGCAAAGCCCCTTTGTGAGTGTGCAACACCCCTTCGACTGTGCGACCCCTCTTTGCCCGTGCACAACTCCCTGTGACGAAGTGGGGGATTTTCTTGTTTTTTCCGTGTTTTTCCAATGGTTTGCATGCAGAGAGGGTGGGACTCAGTTTCCCCGGGTGTTACTGGTTTAACGAGGGGAGGGGAAAGGGAGTTTGTTGTTACAAGGGCCCAGTGAGGGAACTTGGGACCCCGGCCAATGGCCTGGAGAATGGAGACCCCAGCGACCTGACCAGCCGGGTCCAGCCAGAGGGGGCCAGAGGGCAGAAGAGGGGAGAGGAGGCCCAGGAGACCCTGTTTCCCTGGAGAGAGGACAATGGACAGAGGCCGGGCTTGGGGCCGGGGGTATCAGATGCCCAGCTGGGAAGCAGGGGGGCTCTGGGCTGGAGAGGGGGAGCAGGCAGAGCCCACCTGGATGCAGGGAGACTGGGATGTGCTGGGCTG
Source organism: Glyptemys insculpta (assembly GCA_032172135.1). Lineage (NCBI taxonomy): Eukaryota > Metazoa > Chordata > Testudines > Emydidae > Glyptemys > Glyptemys insculpta. Next base: position 38,043,560 of record JAVMKA010000015.1, read on the forward strand.
GGGAGGCCAGGCCTGAGGCCCTGAGAGTTTCCTGTGCTGGGTTCAACACTCAATAAACCCTCCTGTGTAACGCTGGCTGAGAGTCACTCCGGTCTAGAGAACAGGGCGGGAGCGTGGGGCGGGGGGCATCATCCCCTTTGGGGGGTGGAGGCTCCGGGGGTCCAGTGCGAGTGGACTCCCTGGGGGGCCCATGGCGAGAAACAGGGGTGCTAAGGCTCAGAGAGGTGCGGCTCCAGGAGGTGGAGGGGCCTGACCCCGGGAGAGAGTGGACCCCCGAGAAGGGCTGTCTCACTGAAAGGGGCACCCCCTGCAGACCGCACGGGGCCAAGAGTGGGCACGATCTGTGAGTCCGTGACACTCCCGCTTTGCCGTGTTGTGCATCCCATCATGTGAGCGTGCAACCCCTCGGGAGCGTGTAAATCCCCCTTCATGAGTGTGGAAACCATTTGGGAGCATGCAGCCTGCCACATGAGTGTGCAAGCCCCCTTGATGAGTGTGCAAGCCCCTTTTGCAAATGGGTGTGTGCAACCCCCTTTAATTGTGCAACCACTTTGCCAGTGCACAACTCCCCCTTTGCGTGGATGCAAGCCCCATGAGTGTGCAAACCCCTCTGTGTGCATGCAAATCCCTTGCTGGGCATGCAAATTCCTTTGCAATGTGCAGATCCCCTTGGAAGCCTGCAAATTGCCCCGTGAACGTGCAAGCTACTGGCTCTGTGTGCAACTCCCCTTCCTCCCAGAGCATGCAACTCCTTAAACCCTTCGTGGAGAGGTAGGGGGGCAACAACCCTGTGCTGGCGTCAGCTGCCCCTGATGTGTAGGGCGTGTAAGGGCGGCTCCTTGCCTGTCGGCATGTGTGTGTACAACCCCAATGCAAGTGTGCAAAATGCCTGGGGCCCCCTGTGCAGATTCAGCCTCCGTCACAGGCTCCCCTGTGTGCAAGTTGCCCCTTGTGCGGCTCAAAACACACCAGCCCCCCCGTGCATGTGCACAATCCCCTCTGAGTGTGCAAAGTCCTCTGCCACGCCACAGGTACAGTTCCTCCCCACCCTGTTTGTACAGAGCCCCTTGCGCCTGGCTGTATACCTTCGGGTGTGCCAAGTACCCTGGGCACGTGGAAAGCAGATGGCAGGTGTGCCAGTGCCCCCCGACCTGCCAAACGCCTTGGGTGTGCAAAGCCCCACTGGGACTGTGCAAAAGTCCTTGTGCAAGTGCAAAGCCCCTTGTGCATGTGCAACACCCCTCCCCCCCGGTGTGTGCGGGACGCCCCTGCCAGCCAGCGGCTGCCTCTTACCTCCGGAGCATGGTGCCCGCGAGGCCCTGGCTCAGCGTGTGGGAGGAGACGCTCCCATTTCGCCGCAGCCCCCGGCCCTGGCAGGTGTGGGGCGAGGGGTCCTGGCAGACGTCGGGTGCTGTTACCTGACACATCCCCTGCGTGTCTCTCCCCACCCCCCGCTCCGGGCAGGGGACGCGGCGTTGGGGGTGGGGGGACGCCAGACTGAGCAATGGAGGGTGACGGGAGCTGACAAGGCAGCGTCTGGGGGGGGTTCAGAGACCCACGGGGGGGTCCCTCACCCCAGCGCTGCTGCCCCTCCCCCGCCCTCTATATCTCCTGGTCCCCTCCCTCCCCGCCCCACTCTCCTGGGCCCCCCATGGCTCTGCAAGACTTGCTGCACCGCCGGCCCCGCTCCCCGCCGCCCCCGTGGCCCCTGCCACCCCCCTGCCCGGCGTCTGCCGGCACCCCCTGCCCCCTGCCTCACGGCACCACCACGCTGGCCTTCCGGCTGGCCCAGGGCGTGGTGGCAGCGGCTGACACCCGCTCGTCCTGCGGCACCTACGTGGCCTGCCCGGCCTCCCGCAAGGTGCTGCCCATCCACGCCCGGCTGCTGGCCACGACCTCGGGGACGTCGGCCGACTGCGCCACGTGGCTGCGGGCCCTGCGCTGCCAGCTGGCCCTGCGGCGCCAGGAGGACGGGCGGGAGCCGGGCGTGGCCGAGGCGGCAGCGCTGCTGGCGGGCGGGCTGCGGGCACAGCGGGGGCGCGGGTTGTGCGTGGCTGTGGCTCTCTGCGGCTGGGATCGCACCGGCCCCGGCCTCTGGTACGTCTACAGCGACGGCACCCGCCTGCCCCTGGACGTGGTGGCCGTGGGCTCCGGCTCGCCCTACGCCTACGGGCTGCTGGACGGGGCCTACCGCCCCGACATGCCGCCTGCCGCCGCCTACGCCCTGGCCCGCCGCGCCGTGGCCCATGCCACCCGCCGTGACGCCTACTCTGGGGGCTGCGTTGACGTCTTCCACGTGCGCCAGAGCGGCTGGGTCTGGGTGTCCCACAGCGACGTGGGGGAGCTGGGGGGCCTGGCCCGGGCCTTGGGGCCCACCGAGGAGGAGGAGGAGGGAGCAGAACAGACCAGCGTGGACCAGTATAAACCAGCAGGAACCAGCCTGGAGCGTCATTAGCCAGTCTATACCAGTATAAACCAGCATGGACCAGTATAAACGGACGGAGCATTATTAATCTGCATGGACCAGGATCCACCAGCATAAAGCAGTTTAAACCAGTATAAACCAGCAGGGCACCGTGACGACAGCAACCCTGCACCGGACCAGGACAACCCAGCTTGGACTCACACACACCAGCGTGCGCCTGAAGGAACCGGCGCAGACCTGCCTGAACTGCCATGGACCAGTAACAACCAGCTGGGACCCCCGGCGCAGGCTGCTGGAACTGGTATAAACCGGGATGTGCCAGTAGATGACCAATAAATGCGGCTGTGGCTGAGCATTGCGGTGTCCGGGGGCTGAGACGTACGGGGGGGGGTTACATGTTTATCTCCCCAGCTGGCACCATCCCTGCAGGGCGAGGCTGGGACTGGAGTAACTGGGAGCCCCCTGCCCCACGCGCCCGGCTGCTGGGGGTTGTTATTCCAGCCACGCCCTGCGGCACGTCACTCCCATGATCTGAACTGGCATCCGGGGGCAGCAGGGTCTGGGCTCCCCACCCCCCCCCCGGGCCCCGACTCCTCCTTCCACTCGGCTGCTTCGCTCCCCATCTGTCTGCCCTGCTCTCGGCCCTGCCACACTGCCAGCCGCCCGGTCCCTCCGTCCCTCTCCCACTCCCTCCGTCCTGCCCCCCTTCCTCCATCCCTGCCCCCCTTCCTCTGTCCCTGCCCCCCTTCCTCTGTCCCTGCCCCACTCCCTCCGTCCCTCTGTCCCTCCCCCACTCCCTCCGTCCTGCCCCCTTTCCTCTGTCCCTCCCCCACTCCCTCCGTCCTGCCCCCCTTCCTCTGTCTCTGCCCCCCTTCCTCCATCCCTGCCCCCCTTCCTCTGTCCCTGCCCCACTCCCTCCGTCCCTCTGTCCCTCCCCCACTCCCTCCGTCCTGCCCCCTTTCCTCTGTCCCTCCCCCACTCCCTCCGTCCTGCCCCCTTTCCTCTGTCCCTGCCCCACTCCCTCCGTCTCTCTGTCCCTGTCCCACTCCCTCCATCCTGCCCCCTTTCCTCTGTCCCTGCCCCACTCCCTCCGTCCTGCCCCCTTTCCTCTGTCCCTGCCCCACTCCCTCCATCTCTCTGTCCCTGTCCCACTTCCCCCCGTCCTGCCCCCTTTCCTCTGTCCCTGCCCCACTCGCTCCGTCCCGCCGCCCTGCTCGCTCTCTCCCTCCTGGTCTCACGTTGACCCCCCATCTCTCCCTCCCCCCTTTCCCCGGCTGCTTGGCTCTGTCCCGCCAGCCCCTGCTGACCCCCCCTCCTGTCTGGGGGGACCCCGGTGTTCACGGGGGCCCCATTAGTGGGTCCTTCATGCTCCAGTGGAGGGAGGGAGGGAGGGGAACGGGCTGGCAGAGCTGTGCCCCCACCCCCCATTGCTACTGTTCGGGGGGGGGGGGTCCTGCTGGCCCTGCCCCTTCTCATTTACATAGAAATTAAATCGGAGACAAAGACACTTGGGCAGAACAGTCATTACAGCATCACCCCTCCTCCCCCAGGGTCCTGCATGAACCGAGGAGTCCTGGCTCCCCTCCCCCCTGCTCTAACCACCAGACCTCACACCCCTCTCAGAGCCAGCCGGGAACCCAGGAGTCCTGGCCCCCAGCACCCCCCTGCTCTAACCACCAGACCCCACTCCCCGCCCAGAGCCAGCCGGGAACCCAGGAGTCCTGGCCCCCAGCCCCTCTGCTTTAACCACCAGACCCCACTCCCCTCCCAGAGCCAGCCGGGAACCCAGGAGTCCTGGCCCCCAGCCCCCCCTGCGTTAACCACCAGACCCCACTCCCCTCCCAGAGCCGGGAGGATCCCAAGCGTCCAGGCCCCACAATGAGGCAGAGGTTTGTATTTTACAAAATAAAGTGTTTATTACGAAATTATAACATGGGCGCTCCCCCCTCCCCTCGAACACAATAGTACGTTCCTCCACCCCCACACAATGGCACCTCCCCACCCACCCCCAGTATCCCGTGACATCATTAAAAGTCCCAATGCAGAATCCACTGGGGGGGGAGGGGCTGGGGGGTCTAGTGGATCTGGGGGAGCAGCAGGGTCTGGTGAATCCTAGATGTGTGGGGGTCCAGGCCTCCACAATCCCCTGGGATTTCCTGGGGCTCCCCTGGCTGGGGGGGGGCTCAGCCTGAGGGGGGGCTGGATACAGCATTAATCAGGGGCGGGGGGTCACAGTCGGTCACAGTGGGTGAGCAGCCATGGGGGGGCAGGGAAAGGAGGGAACGGGTGGGGGGGCTGATTACCCAGTGAGTGGGGGGAGGACGGGCGGGCGGGGGGAGGACAGATGGATGGACACAGGACAAAGGCCGAGCGGCGGGTAGGTGGGGGGGGCCGAAGCACTGAGGGGGAGCCAGGGCTGCAGGGGCCATGGGGGCTGAGAAGGGGGTGTGGGTAGAAGTGGGCGTGGCCTGCTTGGGGGCGTGGCTAGGAGAGTACGTGGGCCTGCAGGTGCGGCCATGGCGTGGTCTGGTGCTGGGCTTGGCCTCACTGGTGTGGCCAGGAGGTGGGCATGGTCTCGCTGGCATGACCTAGAGGGAGGGGTGTGGCCTCACAGGTGTGGTTGGGAAGTGGGCGTGGACCCACGGCATGGGTGGGAGGTGGGCGTGGCCTTGCGGACGTGGCTGCAGGTGGGTGTGGCCTAACTGGCATGACCGGGGGTGTGAGGCCTCTCAGGTGCGGCTGGGAAGTGGGCGTGGTCAAGTGACATGCCCATGGCATGGCTGGAAGGTGGGCATGGCCTCGCTGGCATGACCGAAAGGGAGGGGGCGTGGCCTCTCAGGAGTGGCTGGGAAGTGGGCGTGGTCCCATAGCATGGCTGGAGGTGGGCGTGGCCTCAGGCGGGCCCCTCTTGGCCCCCATAGAGCTCGGCCAAGGTGCGAAAGAGGGGCCCCCACTCACCAGGGTCGCCCCCCTCCCCCTCGCTGTCCCCCCAGGAGGAGCCCAGGGGGCTGAGGCTGCCGCAGGGCGTCCCCCCCCCCTCGTAGCCATAGACTTGCAACGAGTCATAGGGGGGGGCCCGGGGGTCGGCATCGGCCCGGCCCAGGCGGGCGGTGAGGCAGGCGGCCAGGCGGGGGGGGCCAGGGGGGAGTCCAGGGGGGGGCGGACGCTGCAGGGCGGCCATGTCGAAGGCCTGGGTGTCGGCCTCGCCCCCCCCCTCGTCGTCGTAGCTGATGATGTTCTCACGCACCTCGCCCTCCTCCGCCGGCGTCATCCGCGCCCCCCCCTTGGGGCGCCCCCGGGCCAGGAGCCCTGCCAGCGCTGGGGGGAGAGGGGGGTCAGTGCCAGGCCCCCAGAGCCCCTCCCATCCCCCACCTGACCCCCAGAGCCCTCGCCCTGGCTTTCCTCCCCCATCCCACCCCCGCCTTGGGGTGTCCCTGGGCCAGGAGCCCCGCCAGCGCTGGGGGGATGGGGGGGTCAGTGCCAGGCCCCCAGAGCCCCTCCCATCCCCCACCTGACCCCCAGAGCCCTCGCCCTGGCTTTCCTCCCCCATCCCACCCCCGCCTTGGGGCACCCCCAGGTCAGGAGCCCCGCCAGCGCTGGGGGGAGGGGGGGTCAGTGCCAGGCCCCCAGAGCCACTCCCATCCCCCACCTGACCCCCAGAGCCCTCGCCCTGGCTTTTCTCCCCCATCCCACCCCCGCCTTGGGGTGTCCCTGGGCCAGGAGCCCCGCCAGCGCTGGGGGGATGGGGGGGTCAGTGCCAGGCCCCCAGAGCCCCTCCCATCCCCCACCTGACCCCCAGAGCCCTCGCCCTGGCTTTTCTCCCCCATCCCACCCCCGCCTTGGGGTGTCCCTGGGCCAGGAGCCCCGCCAGCGCTGGGGGGATGGGGGGGTCAGTGCCAGGCCCCCAGAGCCCCTCCCATCCCCCACCTGACCCCCAGAGCCCTCGCCCTGGCTTTCCTCCCCCATCCCACCCCCGCCTTGGGGCACCCCCAGGTCAGGAGCCCCGCCAGCGCTGGGGGGAGGAGGGGTCAGTGCCAGGCCCCCAGAGCTCCTCCTGCCCCTCCCCCTACCCTCCCCTTTCCTGCACCCCCTGTGCCCTCCAGGCCCCACCCCCCCTCACCGAGGAGGCTGGCGCCGCAGCCCAGGATGGCCAGCAGGGCGGCGGTGCTGAGCCCCGGGGGGGCACCGGTGGCAGGGGGGGGCTGGCAGTAGCGCAGGGCGCCGTCGGGCCGGCACTGGCAGACGCTTAGTGTCAGGGTGGGGGTGCCGGTCAGGGGGGGGCGTCCCCCATCCACCAGCTCCAGGGGCACCAGCAGGGGGGGTCCACCCGGGGGGGGCAGCCGCGAGGTCCGGAGCAGGAGAGCGGCCGAGCCGTCTGGTGGGGAGAGACACAGAGAGTAAGGGAGGAGGTTGGGGGAGGGGTGGAGAAGTGGGGGGCCGGGGAAGGGGTGGTAAGCACAGGGGAGGGGTGTGGGGCAGCTGGCAGAGGTGAGGAGTGCAGGAATGAGGTGGGGGTGGTGGAGGGGTGGGGAAGGGGGGGAGCACGGGGGGAGGGGGACAGCATGGGGAGCTGGGGGGACCAGGGGGGCCACTCTCACCCTCGTTGTCCCGCACAGTGATGTCAGAGGGTCCCAGCCCTGGGGGGGAGCGAATCGTCACCCGGCTCCCGGCCCCCCCCTCGTCCCGGTCCAGGGCCCAGAGGGTCTGGATCAGCTGTGGGGGGAGGAGAGCGTGAACCCAGGCGTCCTGGCTCCCAGCCCCCACGCCCACTGCACCCCTCTCAGCCCCGGCAGGGAGGGCCCCAGGCGTCCGGGTGCTCACCTGGCCGGGCGCGGTGCCGTGGCAGACGAAGGGCTCGGTCCCCGGCGCCAGCTCAGGCACATTGTCGTTCACGTCCAGGGCGTGGACAATCACGGGGACGGGCGCAGCCTGTGCCGGGCTGTCTGGAGCAAGAGACAGGGAGGGGCACGCGGCCAGCACGGCCACACGCGGAAACACGCCAGCCATGCGCAACCACACGCCAGCCACACGCGGAAACACGCCAGCCATGCGCAACCACATGCAGAAACACGCCAGCCATGTGCAACCACACGCCAGCCACATGCGGAAACATGCCAGCCACGCGCAACCACACACGGAAACACGCCAGCCATGTGCAACCACATGCAGAAACACGTCAGCCATGCACAACCACATGCCAGCCACACGTGGAAAAACACCAGCCATGCACAACCACACACCAGCCACATGCAGAAACACCAGCCATGCACAACCACACGCAGAAACACGCCAGCCACACGTGGAAACACACTCGCCATGCACAACCACACACCAGCCACACACGGAAACACGCCAGCCACACACAAGCATATGCCAGCAACACGTCAGCCACATGCAGAAACACACCACCCACACGTGGAAATGCGCCAGCCATTCCAGAAACATGTCAGCCATGTGCAGAAACACGCCGGGTAGCACGCAATGACACACAGCAACACCAGCACACATGCAGCCAACACAGTACATGCAGCCCACGTGCAAAGCACGTGTCAGTCCACACACGGCCAATAGGTAATGATGCACCATCGGTGCACCAGCAATATGCCGCCACCCAGCCAACACGCAGCCATAACAGCCAACACATGCAAACCACACCCACAAGCAACCAACACGCAGACCAGACCCATACACAGCCACACATGATGCACATGCAGCCCACACACCGCCACAGGCAAAACGCCAGGGGAGAGCAGGCACCCACCGATGATAGGGAGCCCACACGCCACCGACACGCAAAGAACATGCCAGCGACAAGCAAACACCACACCACCAACACGCAGACACAGGGAGGGGGAGAAAAGGCCGGTGAATACATACTAAGGCAAACCAGAACTGTCAGGGCCCCCTGCATGGGCAGCTGCCCCCCACTGGGCCCCCCCCAGACCTCCCCTGCCCCTCCCCCAGTCAGCTCCCCTGGGCAGCCACCCCCAGCTGGGCCCCCCTTACCTAGTTCGGTGGCCACCACGGTCAGGTTGTGCCAGGCCAGCATCTCCCTGTCGAGGGGCAGGGCCGTGCGGAGGGTCCCGTCCTGGGGGCTGATGCTGAAATACCGCCCGGGGTCCGAGTGGGGCAGGATGGAGTATCTGGGGGAGCAGCGAGAGATGAGGGGGTGTGGGGGGTCTCATGTGTCCCCTGCTGGGAGCTCCCCCCATGCCCCATGGCACCCATCGCTCCCCAGCACCCGCTGCTGGGAGGCCTCCCCACGGCCAGCGCCCCCCCCCCCGCTCCCCAGCACCCCCTGCTGGGAGCTCCCCCCATGGCCAGCACCCCCATCGCTCCCCAGCACCCCCTGCTGGGTGCTCCCCCCATGGCCAGCACCCCCATCGCTCCCCAGCACCCCCTGCTGGGAGCTCCCCCCATGGCCAGCACCCCCATCGCTCCCCAGCACCCCCTGCTGGGTGCTCCCCCCATGGCCAGCACCCCCATCGCTCCCCAGCACCCCCTGCTGGGTGCTCCCCCCATGGCCAGCACCCCCCCCCGCTCCCCAGCACCCCCTGCTGGGTGCTCCACCCATGGCCAGCACCCCCCCCGCTCCCCAGCACCCCCTGCTGGGAGCTCCCCCCATGGCCAGCACCCCCATCGCTCCCCAGCACCCCCTGCTGGGAGCTCCCCCCATGGCCAGCACCCCCATCGCTCCCCAGCACCCCCTGCTGGGAGCTCCCCCCATGGCCAGCACCCCCATCGCTCCCCAGCACCCCCTGCTGGGTGCTCCACCCATGGCCAGCACCCCCATCGCTCCCCAGCACCCCCTGCTGGGTGCTCCCCCCATGGCCAGCACCCCCATCGCTCCCCAGCACCCCCTGCTGGGTGCTCCACCCATGCCCCACTGTGCTCCCTGCTGGGCGCGGCCGGTACCGGATGGTGCTGCTGGGTGTGTCCAGGTCGGAGGCTGTGATCTTCCCCACCACGGTGCCGGGGGGGCTGTTCTCGGGGACACCCAGCTGGTAGCTGGGCCGGGCGAAGGCCGGGGGCTCGGCCGCATCCTCCACGGCCACGTGCACGGTGGCCACATCCTTGAAGGGCCCCTGACGGATGTACAGCGGGTCGACCCGCGTGTTGGCTGCCTCCACCCGCAGGGCATACGCCTGGCGCCGCTCGAAGTCCAGTGGCTGGGGGGAGATGGAGGGTGAGCAGCCGGTCTCGGGGGGGGGTGACGGGGGGTTGGCAGCCAGTCTCGGGGGGGTGACGGGGGGGTGAGCAGCCAGTCTCGGGGGGGAGTGACGGGGGGGTGAGCAGCCGGTCTCGGGGGGGAGTGACGGGGGGGTGAGCAGCCAGTCTCGGGGGGGAGTGACGGGGGGGTGAGCAGCCAGTCTCGGGGGGGGTGATCGGGGGGGTTAGCAGCCGGTCTCGGGGGGGGGGAAGACGGGGGGGGCTAGCAGCCAGTCTCTGCGGGGGGAAGACGGGGGGGTGAGCAGCCAGTCTCAGGGGGGGGGTGACGGGGGGGGTGAGCAGCCAGTCTCGGGGGGGGGGGTGATCGGGGGGGTGAGCAGCCAGTCTCAGGGGGGGGGTGACGGGGGGGGTGAGCAGCCAGTCTCGGGGGGGGGTGATCGGGGGGGTGAGCAGCCAGTCTCAGGGGGGGGGGTGACGGGGGGGTTAGCAGCCGGTCTCGGGGGGGGGGTGACGGGGGGGTTAGCAGCCGGTCTCGGGGGGGGGTGACGGGGGGGTGAGCAGCCGGTCTCGGGGGGGGTGACGGGGGGGTGAGCAGCCGGTCTCGGGGGGGGGAAGACGGGGGGGTTAGCAGCCGGTCTCAGGGGGGGTGACGGGGGGGTGAGCAGCCAGTCTCTGGGGGGGGAAGACGGGGGGGTTAGCAGCCGGTCTCGGGGGGGGGGTGACGGGGGGGTGAGCAGCCGGTCTCGGGGGGGGGAAGACGGGGGTGTGAGCAGCCGGTCTCGGGGGGGGTGACGGGGGGTTAGCAGCCGGTCTCGGGGGGGTGACGGGGGTTAGAAGCCGGTCTCGGGGGGGGGCTGATGGGGGGGTTAGCAGCCGGTCTCGGGGGGGTGGGTGACGGGGGGCTTAGCAGCCGGTCTCAGGGGGGTGACGGGGGTTAGAAGCCGGTCTCGGGGGGGGGCTGATGGGGGGGTTAGCAGCCGGTCTCGGGGGGGTGACGGGGGTTAGAAGCCGGTCTCGGGGGGGGGGCTGATGGGGGGGTTAGCAGCCGGTCTCGGGGGGGTGGGTGACGGGGGGCTTAGCAGCCGGTCTCAGGGGGGTGACGGGGGTTAGAAGCCGGTCTCGGGGGGGGGCTGATGGGGGGGTTAGCAGCCGGTCTCGGGGGGGTGACGGGGGTTAGAAGCCGGTCTCGGGGGGGGGCTGATGGGGGGGTTAGCAGCTGGTCTCGGGGGGGTGGGTGACGGGGGGTTAGCAGCTGGTCTCGGGGGGGACGGGACGGGGGGGTTAGCAGCCGGTCTCGGGGGTGACGAGGGGGTTAGCAGCCGGTCTCGGGGGGGTGGGTGACGGGGGGTTAGCAGCCGGTCTCGGGGGGGTGGGTGACGGGGGGTTAGCAGCCGGTCTCGGGGGGGACGAGGGGGTTAGCAGCCGGTCTCGGGGGGGTGGGTGACGGGGGGTGAGCAGCCGGTCTCGGGGGGGTGGGTGACGGGGGGTTAGCAGCCGGTCTCGGGGGGGGTGGGTGACGGGGGGTTAGCAGCCGGTCTCGGGCTGGGGGTGACGGGGAGGTTGGCAGCCAGTCTCGGGGGGGGGTGATCGGGGGGCTTAGCAGCTGGTCTCGGGGGGTGGGTGACGGGGGGTTAGCAGCCGGTCTCGGGGGGACGGGACGGGGGGGTTAGCAGCTGGTCTCGGGGGAGGGTGATGGGGGGGTTAGCAGCCGGTGTCAGGGGGGTGATGGGGGGGTTAGCAGCCGGTGTCAGGGGGGGGTGACGGGGGGGTTAGCAGCCAGTCTCAGGGGGGGAAGACGGGGGGCTTAGCAGCCGGTCTCGGGGGGGTTGACGGGGGGGTGAGCAGCCGGTCTCGGGGGGGTTGACGGGGGGGTGAGCAGCCGGTCTCGGGGTGACGAGGGGGTGAGCAGCCAGTCTCGGGGGGGGTGACGGGGGGGTGAGCAGCCGGTCTCAGGCGGGGTGACGGGGGGGTGAGCAGCCAGTCTCGGGGGGGTGACGGGGGGGTGAGCAGCCGGTCTCGGGGGGACGGGACGGGGGGGTTAGCAGCCGGTCTCAGGGGGGGTGACGGGGGGGTTAGCAGCCAGTCTCAGGCGGGGTGACGGGGGGGTTAGCAGCCGGTCTCGGGGGGACGGGACGGGGGGGTTAGCAGCCGGTCTCAGGGGGGGTGACGGGGGGGTTAGCAGCCAGTCTCGGGGGGGGTGACGGGGGGGTTAGCAGCCGGTCTCGGGGGGGGTGACGGGGGGGTTAGCAGCCAGTCTCGGGGGGGGTGACGGGGGGGGTTAGCAGTCAGCCCCAAGGGGAGGACTCCAGCCTGGGAAAGGGGCCACTGGGCAGCTGAATGGCAAAGGGACCCAGGCATCCGGGAATGGGGGTAGGGAAAGGGGGCACCAAGACAGGTAGCCAGGGAGGGCACGGTGGGACCCCGGCGTCTGAGCAGGATGGGGTTGGGTAGCTCGGCAGGACCTTGGGGAGGGGGGACCTTGGGGAGCTGGATGGGACCCCTGGGTCTGGATGAGATGGGGGAGCTGGGGCGGGACCCTGGCTTCTGGGCAGTGGGGGTGGGGACCCCAGGGTCTGGGGGAGGGGAGGGGAGGGGAGGGGACTTGTGGGGACCCTGGGGTCCGAGCAGGTGGGTTTGGCTCGTGGGAACCTGGGAGGCTCATGGGGACCCAGGCGTCTGGGTGGGTGACTCGCTGGGACCCAGGCGTCCGGGCAGCACACCTGGCTAATGGTGAGGGTGCCGTCCCGGCCCAGCGGGTCAGTGCTGATGGCGAAGGGCCCATCCCCATCCAGCAGCCGGTAGCTCAGCCGCGCGTTGTCTCCCTCGTCCGGGTCGTGGGCCCGGAGCCGCCCCACAGGAGAGCCAGGTGGCAGTGTCTCCAGCACCGAGAATTGGTAAGAACCTGCCAGGGGGCCGGGGGTCAGCCAGAGAGAGACGCCCCCGAGCCAGCCCCTGCCCCAGCGCCTCCTGCCTTGCGACCCACAGCCTCCCCATTGCGAGCCCCCCCCACAGCCAGTGCCCCCTGCATCCCATAGCGCCCCCTGCTGGGAGCCCCCCCACAGCCAGTGCCCCCTGCACCCCATAGCACACCCTACTGGGAGCCCACACACAGCCAGTGCCCCCCCAGTAAACAGAAGGGAGGTGAAAGATGGAGGGGGAAGCTGCGAGGGGGAGGGGAGGGAAGGGGAAGTGAGGGGCGGTTGTGGGTGTGATGGGGAGGAGTTAAAGGCGAAGGGAGGGACATGGGAACAGGGGTTGTGGTTTTGGGGGTGGGGCAGGTTGGGGAAATGGGGTTGGGGTAGAGAGGGTTGGGGGCACAGTTGCTTGGGGATACAGGGTGGGCAGGGTGGGTGGTGAGATCTGGGGGGTGATACGTGAGGCTGGGTCCAGGGGCTGAGGGAGAAAAGGGGGCACAGGTCTGGGTTGGGGGGCAGGGGGTTGACTACATGAGCAGGGCAGGAGGGGGAGTCTAGGGGTGTGGAGGAGGGACAGGGGTGTTGGTACAGGGGCGGCAGATGGGCTACAGTGGACCGGGGGGGGGGAGACAGGGGGTCTCTTACTCTGGGGGAATTTGGGCGGATTGTCATTGACGTCGCTCAGGGTGACAGTGACAGTGACGCTCCCCGACAGCCCCCCGGCATGGCCCCCCATGTCCTTGGCCTGGATCACCACCAGCAGCTCAGCCTGCACCTCCCGGTCCATGTTGGGGATCGCAGTGCGCACCACGCCTGCCATGGGAGAGAGGGAGCAGTTAGAGACCAAGGGGGCAATGGATGGATGGATGGATGGACGAACGGATGGATGGATGGATGGATAGGTGGGTGGATGGATTGATGGTTGGATTATAAGCATAACAGATGGGGCGTTGGATGGAGGGTTGTGTATGGGGATGGGTGGATGGATGGAGCATTAGATGGAACTATGGATGGATGAGGCGTTGGATGGATGGATGGATGGACAGGTGGATGGATGCATGGTTGGATGGGTGGATGGATGGATGGACGGACAGACAGGTGGATGGACGGACAGATGGGTGGGTGGATGGATGGATGGATGGATGGACGGACAGGTGGACAGACGGACGGGTGGATGGATGGATGGACGGATGGGTGGATGGATGGATGGATGGACGGACGGGTGGATGGATGGATGGATGGATGGACGGGTGGATGAGGCGATGGACGGATGGATGGATGGACGGACGGGTGGATGGATGGATGGATGGATGGACGGCTGGGTGGATGGATGGGTGGAGGGGGGGAGGGACGGCTGGGTGGATGGATGGGTGGGGTGTTGGATGGATGGACGGACGAGTGGATGGATGGACGGCTGGGTGGATGGATGGGTGGGGCGTTGGATGGACGGGTGGAGGGACGGACGGACGGGTGGATAAGGCGATGGACAGACGGGTGGATGGATGGACGGATGGACGGACGGGTGGATGGATGGACGGATGGACGAACGGGTGGATGGATGGATGGATGGGTGGATGGATGGGTGGGGCGTTGGATGGACGGGTGGAGGGACGGACGGACGGGTGGATAAGGCGATGGACAGACGGGTGGATGGATGGACGGATGGATGGACGGACGGGTGGATGGATGGACGGATGGACGAACGGGTGGATGGATGGATGGATGGGTGGGGCATTGGATGGACGGGTGGATGAATGGACAGATGGATGGATGGACGGACGGACGGATGGATGGATGGACGAGTGGATGGATGGACGGCTGGCTGGACGGATGGGTGGGGCGTTGGACGGATGGGTGGAGGGATGGACGGACAGACGGGTGGATGGATGGCTGGCTGGCTGGGTGGGGCGTTGGACGGACGGACGGACGGGTGGATGAGGCGATGGACGGATGAATGGATGGACGAGTGGATGGATGGACGGCTGGCTGGACGGATGGGTGGGGCGTTGGATGGACGGGTGGAGGGACGGACGGACGGACGGTGGATGGATGGACGGCTGGGTGGTTGGCTGGCTGGGTGGGTGGGGCGTTGGATGGATGGGTGGATGAGGCGATGGACGGACGCTGCTGAGGGAGGACACTCACAGACACACAGGGAGGCCACAGAAGCCATGAGCAGGGGCAGGTGGGTTCGAGAGGGGCAGAGGAGACCCAACTCCAGGCATGGCACAGACACACAGGGGATGGGACATGAACACAGGGGGGCCCCACATCACCCCCCACATCAAACACCCCCCACTTCCTCCCCCCCCAACACCAACCCTATATGGCCCACCTGCATCCCAACCCCCCAGCAGGCTTCACCCCCCCACACCGCCCCCGGCGTCGTCTGCCCGTACCACTCTGGGGGTCGACGGAGAAGAAGGGCAGCCCCTCCAGCACCATGTACACCAGCTTGGCACTGTTCCCGTAGCTCGGGTCATCAGCGTCATGGGCCGTCACCTGGATCACGGATGTGCCTGGGGGGAGAGCACAGTGAGGGGGGTGGGCTGCGGGTCGGGAGTGAGGGGCACCAGCAAAGCTGGTGGGGGGCAGGGCAGGGCAAGCAGGGCTGCGGGTCAGGAGTGAGGGGCACCGGCAGGGCTGTGGGGGCAGGGCTGGACTAGCAGGGGCTGCAGGTCAGGAGTGAGGGGCACCGGCCGGGCGGCGGGGGGGCAGGACTGGGCTAGCAGGGGCTGCGGTTCGGGAGTGAGGGGCACCAGCAGGCTGACCCAGGCGGGCGCACTCACCCACGTTGCTCATCTCGGGCACAGTGGCATGGTAGGGGCCGTGCGGGAAGACGGGTGGGTTGTCGTTGATGTCCTGCACTTTGATGATGAACTCGGAGGGCGGCTCCAGGGGCCGGTTCGAGGCCCGGTCCACGGCCTGGGCCAGCAGCGTGTATTGGGCCTTCTCCTCCCGGTCCAGTGTCTTGGTCACGTGCACATTCCCCGTCCGCTCGTCGATCACAAACACCGTCCCGGCCCCCTCGCCCGTCAGCACGTACTTGACCCGCCCCTCGCCCCGGTCCACGTCCGAGTGCAGCTGGGGGGAGAGGGGCGCGTAGGACCCAGGCGTCCGGGCTTGCGGCCCTCTGAAGGACCCGCTCCCTTCCCAGATCCAGGCACAGGAGCAGCGCCAGGGTTTTTGCCGCCCTAGGCAGCAGCTCCTCCTCAGAGCATTCGGCGGCGGGGGGTCCTTCCACTCCGCGTCTTCAGGGCGCTTCGGCAGCAGGTCCCGGAGCGAGTGAAGGACCTGCCGCCGAATTTCCACCGAAGACCCGGAGCAGGAGGACCCCCCGCCGCTGATTTTTTCCGCCGAGGGCGGCAAAATGCCGCCCCCCAAATCCTGCCGCCCTAGGCGATTGCCTAGGGTTGCCTAGTGGAAACACCAGCCCTGTCCAGTCAGAGACCCCAGGAGTCCTGGCTCCCAGCCGCCTGTGCTCTAACCACTAGACCCCACTTCCCTCCCAGAGCCGGGGATAGAACCCAGGAGTCCTGGCTCCCAGCTCCACACCCGCTCTAATCACAAGACCCCGGGCCGCATCCCTTCCAGAATACCCAGGTGTCCAGGCCCTCCCCCGACCCATGGGACCCAGGTATCCGGGCCCTTCCCCCACCCACAGGACCCAGGTGTCCGGGTGCTCACCCTGCCGATGAGGACAGGCTCAGGGCCGGCATACTCCTCGATGACGAAGAATTGGTTCCAGACCCAGCTGCGTCGGGATCTCAGCAGGGGGCGTTCCCAGCCCTGGGGTGGGGCCCCCCGGGAGCCCGGCCAGGGGGGACCCAGGCGTCCGGCGCAGCCGCAACCCCCCAGCCAGGCCAGCAGGAGCCCCAGGACGCTGGGCATGTTGCCCGCTGACGCCGCCTCCTGTGTGGGGCGCTGCCCATGGGCCCCCGTCCAGCTACTCCATTGGGGGGGGCACCTGGGGGGAGACGGGGGTCAGCTATGGAGAGAGACACCCTGGAGCCCCTCCCAGCCCTGGGTTGTCAGGAAATTCACCCTGAGCAGGCGGCGGGGTGGGGGAGTGGGGGAGAAAAAGGGAGCGGAGACTTGGGAGAACCACAGAGAAACCAGCGTCCGGTGTGATGAGCTTCCAGGTCTCAGCAGAGAATCCAACAGAGCAGGGGGCTGCAGGTCGGGAGTGAGGGGCACCGGCAGAGCTTGGGGGGCAGGGGGCTGCGGGTCGGGAGTGAGGGGCACCGGCAGGGCTGGGGGGGGCAGGGCGGGCAGGGGGCTGCGGGTCGGGAGTGAGGGGCACCGGCAGGGCTGGGGGGGGCAGGGCAGGGTGGGCAGGGGGCTGCGGGTCGGGAGTGAGGGGCACCGGCAGGGCTGGGGGGGAGGGGGCTGCAAGTCGGGAGTGAGGGGCACTGGCAGGGTTGGGAGGGGGGGAGAGCTGGGGGGGCAGGGGGCTGCGGGTCGGGAGTGAGGGGCACCGGCAGGGCTGGGGGGGGCAGGGCGGGCAGGGGGCTGCAGGTCGGGAGTGAGGGGCACCGGCAGGGCTGGGGGGGGAGAGCTGGGGGGGCAGGGGGCTGCAGGTCGGGAGTGAGGGGCACCGGCAGGGCTGGGAGGGGGGGAGAGCTGGGGGGGCAGGGGGCTGCAGGTCGGGAGTGAGGGGCACCGGCAGGGCTGGGGGGGGGAGAGCTGGGGGGGCAGGGGGCTGCAAGTCGGGAGTGAGGGGCACTGGCAGGGCTGGGAGGGGGGGAGAGCTGGGGGGGCAGGGGGCTGCGAGTCGGGAGTGAGGGGCACCGGCAGGGCTGGGGGGGGAGAGCTGGGGGGGCAGGGGGCTGCAGGTCGGGAGTGAGGGGCACCGGCAGGGCTGGGGGGGGAGAGCTGGGGGGACAGGGGGCTGCGGGTCGGGAGTGAGGGGCACCGAAAGGGCTGGGAGGGGGGGAGAGCTGGGGGGCAGGGGGCTGCAGGTCGGGAGTGAGGGGCACCGAAAGGGCTGGGAGGGGGGGAGAGCTGGGGGGACAGGGGGCTGCGGGTCGGGAGTGAGGGGAACCGGCAGGGCTGGGGGGGGAGAGCTGGGGGGGCAGGGGGCTGCGAGTCAGGAGTGAGGGGCACCGGCAGGGCTGGGAGGGGGGGAGAGCTGGGGGGGCAGGGGGCTGCAGGTCGGGAGTGAGGGGCACCGGCAGGGCTGGGAGGGGGGGAGAGCTGGGGGGGCAGGGGGCTGCAGGTCGGGAGTGAGGGGCACCGGCAGGGCTGGGGGGGGAGAGCTGGGGGGGCAGGGGGCTGCAGGTCGGGAGTGAGGGGCACCGGCAGGGCTGGGGGGGGAGAGCTGGGGGGACAGGGGGCTGCGGGTCGGGAGTGAGGGGCACCGAAAGGGCTGGGAGGGGGGGAGAGCTGGGGGGACAGGGGGCTGCGGGTCGGGAGTGAGGGGAACCGGCAGGGCTGGGGGGGGAGAGCTGGGGGGGCAGGGGGCTGCGAGTCAGGAGTGAGGGGCACCGGCAGGGCTGGGAGGGGGGGAGAGCTGGGGGGGCAGGGGGCTGCAGGTCGGGAGTGAGGGGCACCGGCAGGGCTGGGAGGGGGGGAGAGCTGGGGGGGCAGGGGGCTGCGAGTCGGGAGTGAGGGGCACTGGCAGGGCTGGGAGGGGGGGAGAGCTGGGGGGGCAGGGGGCTGCAGGTCGGGAGTGAGGGGCACCGGCAGGGCTGGGGGGGGGGAGAGCTGGGGGGGCAGGGGGCTGCAAGTCGGGAGTGAGGGGCACTGGCAGGGCTGGGAGGGGGGGAGAGCTGGGGGGGCAGGGGGCTGCGAGTCGGGAGTGAGGGGCACCGGCAGGGCTGGGGGGGGGAGAGCTGGGGGGGCAGGGGGCTGCGAGTCGGGAGTGAGGGGCACCGGCAGGGCTGGGGGGGGAGAGCTGGGGGGGCAGGGGGCTGCAAGTCGGGAGTGAGGGGCACCGGCAGGGCTGGGAGGGGGGGAGAGCTGGGGGAGCAGGGGGCTGCAGGTCGGGAGTGAGGGGCACCGGCAGGGCTGGGAGGGGGGGAGAGCTGGGGGAGCAGGGGGCTGCAGGTCGGGAGTGAGGGGCACCGGCAGGGCTGGGAGGGGGGGGAGAGCTGGGGGAGCAGGGGGCTGCAGGTCGGGAGTGAGGGGCACCGCGGTTCTGGCGGCGGATTTACAACCGGCTGCGTGACCGAAATGGCTAATGAGGGTCGGAGCCGCTGAAGGAGCTGGAGACAGACGGAGAAGATCCCCCCCCTCCCCCCGTGTCCCCCCCGCCCCCTCCCCCGATTGTCACAGTCAATATTTAATCTCTCCGGACGCGTCTGGCGGACAAAAAAAGGGGGGGTGAGATGCTCCCCCGCGGCTCCCCCCCCCCGATCCCAGACACCCCCTGGGCGCGGGGGGGGGAAGGAGGAAAAGACAAGGGAGAAGAAACACAAACAGCTCCCAGCCCGCCCCCCCAACAGCCCGATTTCCCCCCCAAACCGGCCGCCCCGTCCCTGTGCCCCCCCGCCCGGATCTCCCCCCACTGAGCCCCCCCAGCTCTCCTAGACCCCCCCGCCCCCGAACTCCCCACTTTCCCCCAGCCCAGATCCCCCCCACTGAGCCCCCGAGCTCGCCGGGCCCCCCAGACTCCCCCCCGGCGCTGAAGAGACACCGGCGGAATGTGGAAGTGGGAGGAGATTCGGGGGGGATTCGGGGCCCCCTCCCCGCCCCCCAACGCCCACAGACGCCCCCCCCGAGGGACTTACCTGGGCCTGGGTCGGTGTGTGCGGGGGGCGAGGGCAGGAGCCGGGGGGGACGGGAGAGGAGCCGGAACCGCTGTCTGGACACGGAGCGAGGGATGCGGAGACGGAGCCAAGTCCTACCCCCCACCCCCCGCACGCCTCCTTCGCTCCGTCCCTGCCCCCCCCCCGCGCCTCCAGCTGGGGGGAGAGATAAGAGCCCCCCCAGACCTCCCTCGGCGTCTCCCTCCCCCCGCCCTGCCCAGCCCCGACAGACCCCCCTGCCCCCCCACTCCCGACCCCCAGCCCCTGCTAGCCCAGCCCTGCCCCACCCCAAAAAATGATTGTTTTTTAATGAACTGTTGACTCTTTAACGGGGGAGGGGGGAGATTTATGGGGAGCAGGGACGGGGGGACCCAGCGGGGGCCATTGAACTCTCTTGGCAGCCCCCCACCGCGCTCCTCTTATCCCCAGCTGGCGGCTCCCTCCCCCATGGGTCACAACAGCGAAAGTTTATGGTTGCGAATTAGAGACAATCCCCGAGGGGCCTCCAGCCCGGGAATATAAATAACCCAGGGCTGGGGGGGGGGGGGCTGCGTGTCGGGAGTGAGGGGCACCGGCAGGGCAGGGTGGGGGCGCAGGGCTGGGCTAGCAGGGGCTGCGGGTCGGGAGTGAGGGGCACCGGCCGGGCCGGGGGGGGGGCAGGACTGGGCTAGCAGGGGCTGCGGGTCGGGAGTGAGGGGCACCGGCCGGGCCGGGGGGGGGGGCAGGACTGGGCCAGCAGGGGCTGCGGGTCGGGAGTGAGGGGCACTGGCAGGGCTGGGTGGGGGGCAGAGCAGGGGGCTGCAGCTCAGGAGTGAGGGGCACCACTGACTAGTGTTTCATTAATGGCCCTATAGCCCCCAGGCGACCATCTGGTGGTGGGGGGTTGGTACTTTTTGCCCAAGCAGGTGTGGGAGGAATGGGGGGAGGGATGTTCCCCTAGTCACTGGGCCCCTCCTGCACTGGGGCAGTTGAGGGCAGAGGGTATGTGAATATCAGGTTGGGGGGGGTGGCCGCTTAGCCTTAAAGACTAGGGTTAAAGGTCATGGGACCAGGGGGAAAAAAGGACCAAATAGCTCTCTCCCCCCCCCCACTTTAGGAAAACTCTGCTCCAGCCCACCTGTACCCCCCCAGTGGTGCCAGGGGAGTTGGTGCCCCCCCAATGTATGGGGCAGGGAGCTCCCCCCCTTGTCTCCCCCTCACTGGGCCAGGGAGACCCCCCCTCCATCCTGCAGCCATTCTTACAGAGTCCCTCACTGTGGTATTGGCACCTCAGGCCCCAGTCCCACAGTGAGGCTATGCCCCGCTCCAACCCCCCTCCCCCCAAAGAGCAGGGCCCATTAGCAACCCCCAAACCCCTCGTTTTTTACACTAAAATTGTTTTTGGTATTGAAAAAATAGCCCGAAACCCCCCGACTTCGCTCCATAGAACAAACTTTTCTTCAGCATCAAGAGAGAAAACGTTTGATCTTTTCCTCTCCCTTGACCCGACCAAAAGCTCAGCTCTCCTCCCATTGCCCCTCATTTGTACCAGTTTTCTTTCTTCCTTTTTACGTTGAAAACCTGCACGTATGGTTAAAACCACACCCAGCTCGGCCCCTCTGCTTCTTTGCTTGGAAAATCAAACAGAAAACTGATCAAAGCAAAGGAAAGAAAACGCGACTGGTTTTCCATCCCCATTTAAAAGATTTTTAGCCTAGGGCAAGCTGGATAAATCGTCCCGTTCTCTCGTGGCCAGAGAAATCCCCCCCCTCGAAAAGTGTTAAATTACAGCGATGACACCCCCCCCCTTATAATATTTCTGATGCCACCTCCTAGGAAAAAACAGGACAAAAATACTAAAAAGTGTCACAATTTTGTCCCATTCTCCAAACTCTCAATTCTTGGAACCCTCAAAAAATTAAAAGGTTAAAAATAAAACCAGCAGCTACTTTTTCTTCCTTTTAAACTATGTTATGTCCCCCCCCAACTTGCAAAGAAGGAATGAAAAACGGGGCCAAAGTCCTTTGAAAACGTGGGCGGGGATGGGGGGGGGAGGAGAGAGACGGGGACGTCCTCATGGGAAAGAGCAACCAAAAAAGTCCCACATTTGGTTTGTTTTGAACCCTGGAGAGGTGGGGACGGGTCAATGTTAATCTCACTTGGTCGATGTTCAAGCCGAGGAGAAAGCGGTTACCGATGTGCAGATGTGTTGCTCGCGTTGGGTCCATGTTCAGCGTGTGCCACAGGCACCGTAGCTGGAGATTTTCCCCTAGTGGTACCCTAGGGGCCAGTCCTGGTGCCCCCTGGACCTCCGCACTCGCCCTGGACCCTCCAGTTCCTTCTTGTTAGCGACTGAGACAGCGAGGATGGAGGGCGGGTCATGGACTGGACATGAGCAACATCTCGAAGAACAAGTTACGGAGGTTAGTCACCGTCTTTTCTTCTCCGAGTGCTGGCTCCCATCCATTCCACGCCAGGTGACTCCCAAGCAGTGGCCCTGGCAGAGGGCTCGGAGTTCACGGACCCCTCTCCCAATGCTGGCATCGCCCGGGCCTGCTGGGTGAGGGTGTAGCGGGCTGCAAAGGGATGGACCGACACTCACGTTGCGGCTCTCCTGGATTGGTACTGGCCCGAGGAACGCAGCAGACGAAGCCCTTGCAGAGCGAGCCGTGACAATGACCAGAGGGGAATGGGCGGGTATCCAGTCCGAGATCCACTGGGATGACACTGGGAGATCCTTTGTTCTGTCCGCCACCAAAGAGCTGCGTTGATGGGCAGAAGGGTTTAGTCCGGTTGGTGCAGAAGGCCAGGGCCCACCGAATGTCTAAGGTACGGAGGCAACGTTCCTCGGCCGAATCGCAAGGAAGACAGGCAGAAAAAATGTCCCGGCTGTCAGGGAGCTGGGACACCATCTTCGGCAGGAAGGGCGGGTGGGGACGCAGCCAGACCTTGTCCTTGAAGGACAATCAGAAGTGGGGGGCTCTGGTTTTGGGAGGCCACCTTCCATGAGAGCAGCAGCCGGGAACAAGATGCCAACAGCTCAAAGAGGGGACCCCCCCCCAGGAACCTCAACCGCACCAGACTCAGGTCCCATGGGGGAATTGGGTCATGGACCTGAGGGCGGAGCCTTTCCAGACCTTTCAGGAACCTGACCATTGTTGCATACGAGAAGTCTGATTTCCTGTGGAGTGGAGGATGGAAGGCCAAGATGGCCACCAAGTGGACTTTGATGGACGATAGGGCCAGAACTCGGTGCTTCAGGTGGAGCAAGACTGGGTGCAGAGCGGACTGAGATGGGGACAGACCCCAATCCGAGGCCCAAAACATGAAACGCTTCCACTTGGCCACACACGTCGCCCTGGGAGAGGGTTTTCTGCTACCAGTGAGACTTGCTGGATCTGCTCTGAGCAGGCCCAGTCCTCAGGGTTCAGCCATGCAGCAGCTGAGCCATCAGACGCAGGGATGTGAGGTTCAGATAAAGCAACTGACTGCCGTTCTGCAAGAGAAAGTCCAGGTGTAGCGGGAGCTCGAACAAGGCCGCCACCGACAGGTCCAGAAGCATGCTGAGCCACCGGGGCTCTCAGGATAACCCTCGCCCTGTCTCTCAGTCTTTAAGAGGCCCCTGTGGACCAAGGTTGTTGGTAGGAAGGTCTACAGCAGTCCCCCCGCCCACAAGAACAGGAAGATGTCGGAGGCTGAGCCCCTGTGTTGAGCAAACCTGCTGGCATTTCCTGTTCCGTCTGGAGGGGAACAGGTCCATCCGGGGAATCCCCTGCCTCTGGAAGACAGCGCTGACGACCTCTGGGTGGAGGGACCACTTGTGGGGAGAGAAGGGCCTGCTGAGGAGATCCGCCCCCACGCGTCCCGGGGGAGGTGTGGCGTCTCAAGGTGAACGGCATGTTCCACGCAGAAGTCCCACAACTGAAGAGCAGAGCAGCGAGCTCCGCCTTGCTTGTTGGAACGGGGTCTCTGGCAGGAGCCCTCTGGCCCAATGGAGTCAAGCATGGCTCCTACAAACGCTACCCTCTGAACCGCTATCGGAGTTGATTGCTGTTTGTTTATAAGCAGAGCCAGCTCCCGACAGGCGCCCATACCATGCTGTGTCGGATCGGAGCCTGTGAATGGCCTTGGACTGCCGTTGTCGAGGTACGGAGATCTGTAAACCCGACGGCTCAGGGAAGCTGCTTTGTGAAAACGCTTGGGGCTGACAAGAGACCGCAGGGGAGTGCAGTGGTAAGGGAGCTGCTCCAGCACGAACCGGAGGAATTGCCCGTGCCCACGGAAGATGGAGATGTGGAAATAAACATCCTTTAAATCAGTGGCTCTCAACCCTTCCAGACGACTGTCCCCCTTTCAGGAGTCTGATTTGTCTTGCAAACCCCAAGTTTCACCTCACTGAAATCACTTACAAAATCAGACAAAAATACAAGTGTCACAGCACACTAGTACTGAAAAACTGCTTCCTTTAAGAACATAAGAACGGACAGACCGGGTCAGACCAAAGGTCCATCTAGCCCAGTGTCCTGTCTCTGACAGTGGCCAATGCCAGGTGCCCCAGAGGGAATGAACAGAACAGGTGATCATTAGGTGATCCATTCCCAACTTCTGGCAAACAGAGGCTAGGGACACCATCCCTGCCCATCCTGGCTAATAGCCATTGATGGAGCTATCCTCCATGAATTTATCTAGTTCGTTTTTGAACCCTGTTATAGTCTTGGCCTTCACAGCATCATCTGACAAGGAGTTCCACAGGTTGACTGTGCATTGTGTGTGTGTCACGGAGTAAGGGGGGACTCAGGGCCCTGCACCCCCGGCGTCCTGCGATTCACCATGACTCTCAGCCAGCCAGTAAAGCAGGTTTATTTAGACGACAGGAATACAGTCCAAGACAGGTCTTGCAGGCACAGACAACGGGACCCCCCTCAGTTGGGTCCCGCTTGGGGTCCCCGGGCACCCTAGCCCCCCTGGGAGGACAGAGCCCCGTCTGCCCCCAGCCCTGGTCACTAGCCAGCTCTTCCAACTCTGTCTTCAGCGACCCCCTCCCCCAGCCTTTGTTCAGTCTCCTGGGCAAAGGTGTCACCTGGCCTCTCCCCCTTCCTGGGTTCTCAAGTTACATGCTCAGGTATTCTCCTTCGGTCATTCTCCCATCCCCCAATGCAGACCATCCTAAACACCACTCCCCTGTCAGCATTCACAGACCACTTTAAGAACAGTCCCCGTTCGTCACATCTCTCCCCCCTCCGAGACCGAACTGAGCGGGGTCACTTTAACCAGTGACCCGGGGAAGTTCGAACCTCCCCCCGTTCCCATGGATGCCCCAGCATCCCTTCCTTTCCTCGGTGAGAATTACCCCAGGCCCCTCCAGTTTCACGCCCCCCCCTTAGGTCGGGGTGCTCGAGGGCATTCGCAGTTCGCATGTGGGAAGGGTTATGCGGCCTGTGCCCTTTTCCCACCCCAATACCCCTGGGGTTCCAACTGGGCTGGGGTCTTCTCCCAGCGCTCCAGTCTGGAGGTCTGTGCTTCGGGCTCTCTTGGTTCAGAGCCCCCCTTTTAACCTTGGCCACCCTCTGGAAAGGCTCCTCTATGCTGGGCAAGGGTCCTAAAGCCGTTTTCCCCTTGTCCCAGGCCTTCTTCACCCTCTGACAGGGGTCACAGGATCGGCAGTACTGCCGGACAGTAACAAAGACCCCAGGCCAGTAAAAGCTCCGTAGCAGCCTCTGCTGGGTACGCCAGGTTCCCTGGTGCCCTGGGAGGGGGGTGTCATGGGCCCGGTACAGCAGCTGGCGGCGATACTTCTGGGGTACCACCAGCTGCCTCCTGATCCCCCCTGACTCCATTTTCCTTGGGGGAGCCCATTCTCGGTACAGGAACCCCTTCTCCCACAGGAACCTTTTCCGGCCACCTCTCCCCATGGTCTGTACCGCACCGAGGTCGGCCAGGTCCCTTATCTTCCGCAAGGAGGGATCTTTCTGCACCTCGGCCTGGAACTCAGCAGCTGGGACAGGGATGGCCACCTGTTCTCTCTCGCCGGCTGGGTCTGAGGCCGCAGCCTCCCTGAGCCGTGTCCCTGGCCGTTCCCTCCCCACCAGGTTAGGGTCCTGCGCCTCGGGCAAGGCACCCTCCCCCAGGCCAGGGCACAGTGCCCCTCGCCGGCTCTGACTGCGGGTCACAACCAGTGCATTCTGGGGGTTGCTTGGCCAGTCCTCCAGGTCCCCCCCCATCAACACCTCAGTGGGCAAATACGGGTGTACCCCCACGTCCTTGGGGCCCTCCTTGGGCCCCCACTTCAGGCGTACCCTCGCCACGGGCACTTTGACTGGTGTTCCGCCCACCCCCGTCAGGGTCAGGTAGGTGTTGGGCACCACCCAATCTGGGGCCACCACCTCGGGCCGGGCCAGCGTCACCTCTGCGCCCGTATCCCAGTATCCATTGCCCTTCCTCCCATCCACCTCCAGGGAAACAAGGTACTCACTCCGGAGGGATCGCCCCGCGCCCACCGTATAAACCAAACACCCTGAGTCTGGAGCATCCAGCCCCCCAGAGGAGCTGGCCTGGAGCTCTCCTCCCTCCTTAGCAGGTGGTACTCCGCCAGCCCCCCTTCCCTGGGAGCGCTGCCTCTCGCCCGGCTGGGTCTCTACCCAGTCAACCCTCTGTGGGTTCGGTCTGCTCAGTCTGTCCCTGAGCCTGGGGCACTGGGCCCGTATGTGACCTCTCTGGTCACAGTGATAGCAGACCATGCCCCATGGGTCCCCTCGAGTGGGTTGGATGGACCTGACGCTGGATCTTCCCCTTTGGTGGGGTTTTTCCGTATTTTCCCGCTGGGAGGTCCCATGGTGACTCTCGCTCTGCGTTGTGGTGAGACTGTTCCTTTGGGACTCCTCCCGGTTATCCCCTGCCCGACTATTCACAAACTCGTCGGCCAACTGGCCTGCGTGCTGCGGGTTCTCTGGCTTTTGGTCCATCAACCATCGCCTCAGGTCGGATGGGCACTGCTCATACACGTGCTCCAGTACGAATAGGTCAAGTAGGTACTCTGTAGTTTGGGCCCCCGCCGTCCACTTGCGGGCATACCCCTGCACCCGGTTGGCTAGTTGCAGGTATGTGACCTCACGGGTTTTACGCGGATTCCGGAACTTTTGCCGGTACATCTCAGGGGTCAGCCCAAACTCGCGGAGCAGGGCCTTTTTGAACAGTTCGTAGTCCCCTGTCTCCGCCCCTTTCAGTCGGCTGTACACCTCCCTGGCAGTGGGGTCCAGTGAGGGAATGAGAAACTGGAGCCTGTCTGCAGGGTCAACCTGGAGCAGCCCGTAGGTATTCTCAAAGGCCGCCAGGAAGGTATCCATGTCCTCCCCCTCCTTACGCTGGGCCAGCAAGCACTTATCGAAGCTCTTTGCAGCCTTGGGTCCCCCCTCACTCACTGCAGCTGGGGCCCCACTGCTCTTCAGCCTGGCCAGTTCCAGCTCATGCTGACGTTGGTTCTCCTCATGCTGACGCTGTTTTTCCCGTTCTTCCCGCTCATGCTGTCTCTGTTGTTCACGATCCTCCAGCTCTCTCAGTTTTAGCTCTCTCCCCCATTCCAGCCCATTCCGCTCCACGGATGCTGCGCGTGGCCGGGAGGATCCCCTGCTGGCCGGCGAGCGTGGCCGGGAGGATCCCCTGCTGGCCGGGGGGGTCACGGTGCCCTCGGTATTTGCTGGGCTCCTCCCCACCCTTCCCCTAGGCATAGGAAGGAGGGGTCTCAGGAAGCCCTCAGCAGCCGGCTGACCACTCCCAGCTGGGACAGACACTGGGGCCTGCGCTGCATCTGCCAGGCTGCTTCCCTCAGAGACAGGGATCAGTTCATTCGAGCGATCTCCCTTCTCCAGCTGGGCAATGAGCTGTTCTTTGGTGAGCCTCCCAATGCGCACCCCCCTCTGCTTGCACAGCTCCACCAGGTCGCTCTTACGCCGCTTGGCATACATCTTCCTGCTGGCCACTCACAGGCCTGTGTGCTCACTGCTCCCCACAGTCTCCAGGGAGACCCCTAGTGTGCCAGCCTTTCTCGAGGTCACCACCTCTCTGCCAGGGTCGAGCTGCAGACTCCTCCGCCCCTGGGACCGCTCGCTGCAATCCCCAGGGGAACCCTGTTACTGCAAAAGTCCTTCTCGCTGGTCACACACTCCCAGGGGTGATAACCATCTCTCTCTGACTCTTCAGCACGCCTGGTCCCCGTCAATCCCCCTTCGCTTTACTTCTCCCCAGTCACTTACTGCAGGAAGCGCCGTCCATGGGGTGCAGTAGATCCCACCTCTGCCACCAGTTGTCACGGAGTAAGGGGGGACTCAGGGCCCTGCACCCCCGGCGTCCTGCGATTCACCATGACTCTCAGCCAGCCAGTAAAGCAGAAGGTTTATTTAGACGACAGGAATACAGTCCAAGACAGGTCTTGCAGGCACAGACAACGGGACCCCCCTCAGTTGGGTCCCGCTTGGGGTCCCCGGGCACCCTAGCCCCCCTGGGAGGACAGAGCCCCGTCTGCCCCCAGCCCTGGTCACTAGCCAGCTCTTCCAACTCTGTCTTCAGCGACCCCCTCCCCCAGCCTTTGTTCAGTCTCCTGGGCAAAGGTGTCACCTGGCCTCTCCCCCTTCCTGGGTTCTCATGTTACATGCTCAGGTATTCTCCTTCGGTCATTCTCCCATCCATTCTCCCATCCCCCAATGCAGACCATCCTAAACACCACTCCCCTGTCAGCATTCACAGACCACTTTAAGAACAGTCCCCGTTCGTCACAGTGTGAAAAAATATTCTCTCATTGTTACCATATCATTATAAAATAAATCAACTGGAATATAAATATGGTACTTACCTTTCAGCGTATAGTCTATAGAGCAGTATAAACAAGTCATCTGTATGAAATGTTAGTTTGTACTGACTTTGCTAGTGCTGTTTCAGTAGTCTGTTGTAAAACTAGGCAAGGCTCTAGATGAGTTGATGTACCCCCTGGAAGACATCTGCGTACCCGCTGGGGTACATGTACCCCTGGTTGAGAACCACTGCTTTAAATCAAGAACGGCGTACCCATCTCCTGGATCCAGGGAGGGGATGATGGAGGCCAGGGAGACCATGAGGAACTTGAACTTTTTGAGGTATTTGTTGAGACGATGTAGGTCCAGGATGGGCCTGAGGCCCTCCCTTTAGCCTAGCCCCCCCCCCAGCCCCCAGATCTCGAGGAACTTCCTCCACAGCTCCCACACGCAGGAGGGCTTCCACCTTGGATGAGGAGCGGCTCATGAGGAGGGTCCCTGAAGAGGGGTGGGGTTGGGGGAGAAGAGGGGGCAATGGATAAAAACTGCCCCAGTGCTGAGCACCCAACGGCACAAAGTTCTCTGGGACCAGGCAGAGTGGAAGGGAAACAAATTGTCTAAAAACGAAAAAAAAGAGGGGCTGGATCCTGGGAAGAGTCCGGTATACCATCCTCGGGCCTGTCGTGAGCTCCCGAGCCCGACTGGGGGGCCGAGGACAGGGCGGGCTGCTGGCGCTTGCTGTCTCTCCACTGTTTCTTGTAGGCCTCGCTCCTGGGAGGCCCCGAGAAGCTGAGAGGTGGTTGTGGCTGGAAGTATCTCCGAGGCTGTGAGCGTGTACAGGCGCAGAGAACATGGCGTGACCCCAGAGCCCTTCAAGCCGGGCAGCTCAGGGGCCGTCTGGGACCGACGGCTGAGCCTCGTCAGAAAGACCCAAAGTCCGCAGCCACACAGACCCAGCCGATGCCACGGATCTGGTCGCCCCATCGGCTGTGTCTAAGGCGGTCTTGCCTCCCTCCAGGATGGCCAAGACTTCCGGCCTCGACTCCTTGGCCACGGAGTTCCAAATATTAAAGCTGTGTCTCCCCAGCAGCGCCCGCTGGTTGGAGATACGAAGTTGTTGGCTGGCTGTCGAACACACCTTCCTACCAAACCAATCGAGTCTTTTCACGGCCTTATTTTCAGGGGTGGTGCTCGCTCATCCCTGTCTGCCCCGCTTGGTAGCAGCTGAAACCACCAGGGGCTGCTTCTTCCTCCACTGCGACCGATGGAAGCTCGGTACCGGGGTCGGAGTCCAAACCCGGGTGTGGCGCTGGGGTGCGCCTCAGAGACCACCGCGGCCGACATCTGGGAGTAAGGTCCATGGGTTCCAATAAGGCCAATGGGTGGCCGAGAACCTGCAGACAGACCCGCCCCGGGGTCCGACGCGTATGGCTGGTACCGGTGGCTCGTCGGGGGAGGGATGGATTAACCCCGGAGCCTGATGAGGATTCCTCCCTCGGGGAGAGCCGTTGCCATGGCCACATACCGGCAGTGATGAGGGGCTGGGGAGCGGCGTTGGGCCGGAGACTGGTGCTGTGACACCCTCTGGGGACTGGCGCCGAGAAACTGGGGACCAGGAGGCCGGTGAACGGTGCCGTGAAGCTGGAGACCTGCATCAGGTTGGAGACCATGGTGGGCTCCCCCCCAGAAGGGGCCGGTCGATGTTCCAGGACATGGGGGGCACCGGCAAAGACATTAAGTCCCTCACTGCCTGGAACGCCTCCAGGTGTCGATGGAGCTCATAAGTGGAGGGTGCCCAGGAGTCGGTGATGGGTCCTGGACCAGGTTCGGCGCCCGGGGAGTTGCTGCTGCCGCCTGTGGTTTGGGGAGGACGACTGGCCTGGCCTGGGTCTCCCCTTGTCCCCTGCCTAGTCCTCTGAGGCACCAGGGAGCGTCCTGTTCATGCTTGCTGTTTCTTGTGCCTCTTCCTTGGCACGGGAGACAGAGAGCGGTGCCGGGAGGGGCACAGTGCGCACCAAGGCCAATGTCCCCGGTCTAAGAGACACTTCCAATAACGGGGCCTTCAAACGAACGTCCCTGTCCTCCGCTCTGCGGGGTCCTGCAGATCTTGCACCTGTCCCTGACGTGAGCTTCCCCGAGGCACTTTGAGCAGCTCGCATGCAGGTCGCTCGCTGGCCTGGGCTTACGGCAGGTGGCTCACGGTTGGAAGCCTGGCACCCAAAGCGGGACAACGAACTAAATAACTGAAGTAAAACTCTGAACTATACACAAGAGAAAAAAGTCCAAGAACCACTAGGAAACTTGCAATCGCAAGAGACGTCCCGGGCAGCAAGAAGGAACTGAAGGAGGCGGAGCCAGTGGCCCCATGAGGTGCTAGGCCCAGCCCCTATGGATACCACCACTAGGGGAAAAATCTCCAGCAACCGTGCACGCGGCATGCACCTAACATGGAACGGACGTGAGCGCGCATGTGAAAAAGCCCCCGCCCCATCCCTTTCTTCCAATTGTCAGTATTTACATCCTGGGAAACTATTTTCTCTCCTTCACGGATTTCACTGAGTCTTTTTAAACTCACAAAGGGGGAGAATGAGGAAAACCCACATTTTTAAACTGGCCTATCGGGCATTTTTTAAATTAGCCTAAAAAAATAAAAATTGTTTTAAAAAAAGTTAGCCCTTTTTTAATCAATTTTAAATATTTTAAGATTTTTTCCCCAGGGGGCAAAGAGTCATTTCTCATTCAATGGGAACGTTTGTATCGTTTTTGCACCTGGGGAAGTGTTTGAAAAGGGGGCGGGCAAAGAACGGCTAATCCCATTTCTGGAAAAGTTAAGGGCCGGGTCCCTCGTTTCTCTCGGGGTTTTAAACCCTGCAAAGCTGCAGAATTGGTCCCTCATCTGGCCTGTTGCTTTGGGGCCGTTTCAAACCTCTCAGGGCGTTTCCCACTTGCTTTTAGAGGGTTTTTATTACAAAGAATACCACTGGGAAAAGAGCCTTTCCCCTTAACAACTGTGGCCTGGTTAACGAGCGACATCACCCGGAGACACTTTCAACTCTGCCAACGTTCTCCCCTTTCCCCAGCTGAGAAATGCCGGGGTGCGGGTGTGAATTTGGGGGGGCAGGAGCAAAGCCACCACTTGGGAAAACCCAGGGTTTTACGAAGGGATTTGCCTGATTTTCCC
Source organism: Glyptemys insculpta (assembly GCA_032172135.1). Taxonomy (NCBI): domain Eukaryota; kingdom Metazoa; phylum Chordata; order Testudines; family Emydidae; genus Glyptemys; species Glyptemys insculpta. Next base: position 38,074,762 of record JAVMKA010000015.1, read on the forward strand.
CCAAACACCCACTCGCTTCTTCCGGCTGGTCCTGGTAGAAGCCCCACAGCAGAACAGGGGAAGGGCGCTGGGTAGATTTTGTGGGGGGCTGGCTGTACCTTGGGGGTGACCCCACAGTGCCGCCCAGGGGCCCCGCTCCTGGCGCTTGGCCTCCCAAGAATCACACACACCCCTCGCGTATGAAACTAACTCCGGCTTTTATTCCTCTCGATTCCCAGCGACAGCAGAATAAAAAACATTTGTCCCAAAATAAAATACAAATTAACGGGGTTCAGGGGGATCTGCCCTGGGGGGGCAGTAGGGGGAGAGGAGATCTGCCCGGGAGGGGGGGGGGCAGAATCATCCAACTCAATAACCCAGCAGCCCCCGGCAGAGCCCGGGGTGGCCCCATGGGGGGCTGGGCCCACCTCCCACACAGCTGCCCAACGGGGGCTCAGCGGCGCCCCCCGCGGTCCCTCACCGGGGTGCTGCGGCTCCGGCTCCGGCTGTGCCTCTTGGCCTCGCGGCGCTCCCGGCCCCCCCGCTCGGTGCCGCCGGCCCCCCCTGGGGCGCCCCCGGCCCCCCGCTCCCGGCTGTGCTCGCGTCGCTTGTCCCGCTCAGCCTGGCGGCTCCGCTCCCGCTGGCGCAATTCCTCCTCCTCCAGCTCCTTGCGGCGCCGCTCCCGCTCCCGCGCCCGGGCTGCCCGCTCTGCCTGCTTCTGCACGAACTGCGAGAGACGGGGTGAGTGCCGGGCCAGGGAGCCGCCCGCTCCACTCCCGCTCATCCCCCAGGCCGCCCGCTCCCACTCCCCCACCGAGCCCCCCGCTCCCCCTCATCCCCCAGGTCCCCCGCTCCGTTCCCCCTCATTCTCCAGGCCGCCCGCTCCCCAGCCGCCGGGGAGCCCCCCGCTCCGCTCCCCCTCGTCCCCCAGGCCGCCCGCTCCTGCACGAGACGGGGTGAGTGCTGGGCTGGGAGCCCCCGATCCCCAGCCGCCGGGGAGCCCCCCGCTCCGCTCCCCATCGTCCCCCAGGCCGCCCGCTCCTGCACGAGACGGGGTGAGTGCTGGGCTGGGAGCCCCCGATCCCCGGCCCCCGGGGAGCCCCCCGCTCCCGCTCCCCCTCATCCCCCAGGCCGCCCGCTCCTGCACAAACTGCGAGAGACGGGGGGAGTGCTGGGCTGGGAGCCCCCGATCCCCAGCCCCAGGGGAGCCCCCCCCGCTCCGCTCCCCCTCATCCCCCAGGCCGCCCGCTCCTGCACGAGACGGGGTGAGTGCTGGGCTGGGAGCCCCCGATCCCCGGCCCCCGGGGAGCCGCCCGCTCCACTCCCGCTCATCCCCCAGGCCCCCCGCTCCCGCTCCCCCTCATCCCCCAGGCCGCCCGCTCCTGCACAAACTGCGAGAGACGGGGGGAGTGCTGGGCTGGGAGCCCCCGATCCCCAGCCCCAGGGGAGCCCCCCCCGCTCCGCTCCCCCTCATCCCCCAGGCCGCCCGCTCCTGCACGAGACGGGGTGAGTGCTGGGCTGGGAGCCCCCAATCCCTCCCAAGAGTCCCCGGCCAGCCCCCCCCAGTGAAATACCTCCCTGCCCTATGGCACCAGGTTCCGCACTGACAAGGGCAGGGAGTCGGGTGCTCCCCCCGCGCTCACCTGGGTGTCGGTCAAAGGCAGCCAGTAGATGCAGGGGGCGGCCTTGGTCTTGCGGAAGAGATCGTCCAGCAGCTTGGCGGGGGGCTCCTCTGGGGCCTTCTCTGGGGAGAGGGGGGGAGGGTGTCAGGAGGTCAGTGTGGGGCTTGTCAGGGTCATGCCCCCAGCCAGCCCTCCACATCCCCAGCCCCCACCCCCACCCCCACAGCCCAGCTCAGGCCCCGTCCCAGCCACCCCGCCACATCCCCAGCCCCCACCCCCGCAGCCCAGCCCAGCCCAGGCCCCGTCCCAGCCACCCCGCCACATCCCCAGCCCCCACCCCCACAGCCCAGCCCAGGCCCCGCCCCAGCCAGCCCTCCACATCCCAGCCCAGCCCAGGCCCCGCCCCAGTACCTTTCTTCTCGCCCTTCTTCTCCTTGGCCTTGGGCGGCTCCTTGCGGCGGCGCTCGCGGGAACGGGAGCGGGGCCCCTCGCGCACCTTGTCACGGTCCCACTCGCGCTCGGCCCGCGTGCGCTCCCGCCGCTCCATCTCCCGCTCCCGCTCCGCCCACTGCTCCCGCGCCGCCCGCTCTGGCTCCCGCGAGCGCTCCCGGGGGGCTGAGCGCCGGCCCCCGCGCCCACCGGCCGGCCCGGCCCCCGGGGCCGCCGCTGCCTCCACCGCCCGCTCCGGCAGCAGCCCCCGGTGGAAGTCCAGCTGAGGGGAGAGAGGGGGTCAGAGGTTGCCCCTGCTCCTCCCCCAAACTGCCCGCCCCAGCCCCGCTTCCCCCCCCAACTCAGGCTCTGCTCCCCTCCAAAATCCCCCCAGCCCCCTAACCCTGCCCCAATATCCTCAGTGCCCTGACTCTCCCTGATCCCCCCCAAACTCCCACCAGCCCCCCCAACGACCTCCCACAAACTAGCCTTGAGCCCCCAAACTCCTCCCCCTGACAGAGCCCCACAGAGTAATCCAGCTGGGGGGAAGGGATCAGAGCAGGCGTAGTGCCCCCCCCCAACAACGAGCCCTGCCGGCGGCTGGTACCTCGTCCTGCTCGGCGAAGTCGGCGGATAGGAACTTGGGGTTGGACTGGGGCCATTTCACCCCGTGCAGGGCGTTGCGGGTCAGCACCGCCTCCTCCACCGTGGAGTACTGCGGGGGAGAGAGAGAGAGAGCTGGAGCAGGGGCGGTGGGGCCGGACCCCCGGCGGGCGGGGGGACAGGCGGGGACACTCACTGTGACGTAGCAGTGCGATTTGATCTTGTCGATCCAGAAGGCTTCTTCCACCAGTGTCCCCGTCCGGCCCAGCAGCTCCTTCAACTGGCCCAGCGTGAAGGGCCGCACCTGCAGGAGAGGGGTGGGCTGAGCGGGGGAACGCGCCAGGCAGAGCAGGGCTCCCACCTCTCCGGAGCAGCGTGAGCCCGGGCCAGCAACCCGGCCCGTTGACGCCACACCTGGCAACAGACCAGGCAGGGGACGGGAGACCCAGTCCCGGCTGGGCTCGGGGCCGGGCGCCGACCGAGCAGGGTGCGGGAGACCCAGTCCCGGCTGGGCTCGGGGCCGGGCGCCGACCGAGCAGGGTGCGGGAGACCCAGGCCCGGCTGGGCTCGGAGCCGGGCGCCGACCGAGCAGGGTGCGGGAGACCCAGGCCCGGCTGGGCTCGGAGCCGGGCGCCGACCGAGCAGGGTGCGGGAGACCCAGGCCCGGCTGGGCTCGGAGCCGGGCGCCGACCGAGCAGGGTGCGGGAGACCCAGGCCCGGCTGGGCTCGGAGCCGGGCGCCGACCGAGCAGGGTGCGGGAGACCCAGGCCCGGCTGGGCTCGGAGCCGGGCGCCGACCGAGCAGGGGGCGGGAGACCCAGGCCCGGCTGGGCTCGGAGCCGGGCGCCGACCGAGCAGGGGGCGGGAGACCCAGTCCCGGCTGGGCTCGGGGCCGGGCGCCGACCGAGCAGGGTGCGGGAGACCCAGGCCCGGCTGGGCTCGGGGCCGGGCGCCGACCGAGCAGGGTGCGGGAGACCCAGGCCCGGCTGGGCTCGGAGCCGGGCGCCGACCGAGCAGGGTGCGGGAGACCCAGGCCCGGCTGGGCTCGGAGCCGGGCGCCGACCGAGCAGGGTGCGGGAGACCCAGGCCCGGCTGGGCTCGGAGCCGGGCGCCGACCGAGCAGGGTGCGGGAGACCCAGGCCCGGCTGGGCTCGGGGCCGGGCGCCGACCGAGCAGGGTGCGGGAGACCCAGGCCCGGCTGGGCTCGGGGCCGGGCGCCGACCGAGCAGGGTGCGGGAGACCCAGGCCCGGCTGGGCTCGGGGCCGGGCGCCGACCGAGCAGGGTGCGGGAGACCCAGTCCCGGCTGGGCTCGGGGCCGGGCGCCGACCGAGCAGGGGGCGGGAGACCCAGGCCCGGCTGGGCTCGGAGCCGGGCGCCGACCGAGCAGGGGGCGGGAGACCCAGGCCCGGCTGGGCTCGGAGCCGGGCGCCGACCGAGCAGGGGGCGGGAGACCCAGGCCCGGCTGGGCTCGGAGCCGGGCGCCGACCGAGCAGGGGGCGGGAGACCCAGGCCCGGCTGGGCTCGGGGCCGGGCGCCGACCGAGCAGGGGGCGGGAGACCCAGGCCCGGCTGGGCTCGGGGCCGGGCGCCGACCGAGCAGGGGGCGGGAGACCCAGTCCCGGCTGGGCTCGGAGCCGGGCGCCGACCGAGCAGGGGGCGGGAGACCCAGTCCCGGCTGGGCTCGGGGCCGGGCGCCGACCGAGCAGGGGGCGGGAGACCCAGGCCCGGCTGGGCTCGGGCGCCGACCGAGCAGGGTGCGGGAGACCCAGGCCCGGCTGGGCTCGGGGCCGGGCGCCGACCGAGCAGGGTGCGGGAGACCCAGGCCCGGCTGGGCTCGGGGCCGGGCGCCGACCGAGCAGGGTGCGGGAGACCCAGGCCCGGCTGGGCTCGGGCGCCGACCGAGCAGGGTGCGGGAGACCCAGGCCCGGCTGGGCTCGGGCGCCGACCGAGCAGGGTGCGGGAGACCCAGGCCCGGCTGGGCTCGGAGCCGGGCGCCGACCGAGCAGGGTGCGGGAGACCCAGGCCCGGCTGGGCTCGGGGCCGGGCGCCGACCGAGCAGGGTGCGGGAGACCCAGGCCCGGCTGGGCTCGGGGCCGGGCGCCGACCGAGCAGGGTGCGGGAGACCCAGGCCCGGCTGGGCTCGGGGCCGGGCGCCGACCGAGCAGGGTGCGGGAGACCCAGGCCCGGCTGGGCTCGGAGCCGGGCGCCGACCGAGCAGGGTGCGGGAGACCCAGGCCCGGCTGGACTCGGGGCCGGGCGCCGACCGAGCAGGGGGCGGGAGACCCAGGCCTGGCCCCAGCCCCCACTCACCAGGTTGCAGATGTGCACGATGGGGCTCGGCTTTGCGCGGGGGGGTGACGGGAGCTGGGCCGTGCGCACGGGGTCATCGATGGTTATGGAGACGCCCGAGCGCTGCTGGCTGATGGAGCGGCGCGTCAGGGTGTCGCTGAGTGTCACTGCGGGGGACAGAGAGGGGTCAGACAGCCATGGGGGGGCCCCTGACTCCCCCAGCCCCTCAAATGCCTCCCTGAACCCTGATCCACCCCCCCGCTCACTCCCATGGTCTCTGCTTCCCCCACTGATTCCTGTGACCCCCCCCACCCCACAGGCTGCCCCCCGAGTCCAGGCACCCATGCTCTCCCAGCCCGGCCTTGCCTCACACTCCAGGAACCCCCAGCCCCCCACACTGCCCGGAGCCTAGCCTGGCCTTGCCCCCCAGCCCATCCTGGCCTCGACCCCCATTCCAGGCCCCTGCAGCCCCATAACCCATGCTCCCCCTGCCCCACACGCTGCCCCCCCACCTAGCCACCACTACTCCCCCAGGTCAGCCCGGCCTTGCCCCCCACTCCAGGCCCCCCTGCCCCACATGCTGCCCCCCACCCCAGTCCTGACCTTTCTTGACTTCGTGCTCCACAGGTGGGGGCAACGGCAACTCTGCTGTGACCTGGGGGGCCTCAGGCTGCTCTTCCTCAGGCTCCTTCTCCTCCTCCTCTTCCTCCTCGCCCTGCCCGTTCTCCTGCCCCTCGGCTGGCACCACCTGCCGCAGGAGAGAGAACATGTGGGGAATGGGACCCTGGCGACCCGGCAGAGGGGAATGGGACCAGGGCTCTCTGGCTCCCCCATACCTGCGTGACGGTCCGGCAGATCTTGAGTCCCTTCTCGTGGGCCGGTGGCTCCCCATGGCGCTCCCCCTCATCCTCCGAGATGCGGGAGTCGTCGGCGTGCAGATCCACCACCGCCTCCTGCCCCGCCACCGGCTTCATCTCGGGTATCAGGCTCTGCGGGCAACAGGAGAGCAATGGGACCCAGGCGTCCGGGGACACCACCTAGGGCCCACTGCACCAACCCCCCAGCGGGGATAGCGGGCGAGGGATCCAGGCACGCAGGGACAGCGTGTGCCCCCCATGGGCAGAGACTGGCAGAGGGAAAGGGACCCTGGTGTCCGGGGCAGGGCCCCCAGCGGGGAGAGCGGGCGAGGGATCCAGGCATGCAGGGAGGGCGTGTGCCCCCCATGGGCAGAGGCTGGCAGAGGGAAAGGGACCCTGGTGTCCGGGGCAGGGCCCCCAGCGGGGAGAGCGGGTGAGGGATCCAGGCATGCAGGGAGGGCGTGTGCCCCCCATGGGCAGAGGCTGGCAGAGGGAAAGGGACCCTGGTGTCCGGGGCAGGGCCCCCAGCGGGGAGAGCGGGTGAGGGATCCAGGCATGCAGGGAGGGCGTGTGCCCCCCATGGGCAGAGGCTGGCAGAGGGAAAGGGACCCTGGTGTCCGGGGCAGGGCCCCCAGCGGGGATAGCGGGCGAGGGATCCAGGCACGCAGGGACAGCGTGTGCCCCCCATGGGCAGAGACTGGCAGAGGGAAAGGGACCCTGGTGTCCGGGGCAGGGCCCCCAGCGGGGAGAGCGGGCGAGGGATCCAGGCATGCAGGGAGGGCATGTGCCCCCCATGGGCAGAGGCTGGCAGAGGGAAAGGGACCCTGGTGTCCGGGGCAGGGCCCCCAGCGGGGAGAGCGGGCGAGGGATCCAGGCATGCAGGGAGGGCGTGTGCCCCCCATGGGCAGAGGCTGGCAGAGGGAAAGGGACCCTGGTGTCCGGGGCAGGGCCCCCAGCGGGGAGAGCGGGTGAGGGATCCAGGCATGCAGGGAGGGCGTGTGCCCCCCATGGGCAGAGGGAAAGGGACCCCGGTGTCCAGGGCAGGGCCCCCTGTACCTTAAGCGACTCTGTGGTGATGCTGATGGACGGCTTCTTCTGGGTGGCAGCCGTGCTGGACCCCCAGCGCCGCTTGCGCCCCCCCGACTGGCCGCCCTCCGTGTCACTGTTCCCCGCCGCTGCCCCCTTGGCCGCTGCTGCAACCCAACAGCCAATCAGAGCACAGCATGGGGCCACTGCCCCACCCCTGGTCCACACCCAACCGACAGCCAATCAGAGCACAGGCTGGAGACCCTCAGAAGGGCCACCCCTTATTCCCCTCTCCACACACACAACCCTACAGCCAATCAGAGCATGGGGCAGGGACCCAGTGCCCCGCCCCATGGCCACTCCCACTGCCCCACGAGCCCATGGGGCCTACGGAGTCAGGGGTCCTAGGAGCCCGTCCAGCTCGGGGGCGGGCGGGGGGGAGAAATTGGGGCCCGGTCTCGGGGGTCACTTACACACGACGGAGATCTTCCTCTTGAAGGCCTTGTGCTGCGCTGCGGCCTGCGGAGAGAGGGGAGGAGGGAACGAGACGGAGGAGGGGAGAGAGCCCCACATAGGGGGAGGGGGCCTGTCAGCATGTCTCCGTGGGGCAGCGGCCCCCAGACCCGCTGGGGTGGGGGCACAAGCGGCTCAGATGGGGCCAAGGGGCTGGGAGATGGGAGGGTTCTCAGACAGTCCAGGAATAACAGGGCACCCTCCCCCCCCAGCAACAGGGCGCGGCTAGAGATCAGAGTCCTGGGAAAGGGGGTCTACCCCACTGCCAGCCCCACACACTGCCCCCCATGACCCTGATCCCCCTCACTGTCCCCCACCAGCCCCACACACTGCCCCCTATTCCCCTCACTGCCCCCCGCCAACCCCACAGACTGCCCCCCCATGACCCCAATTCCCCCATTACCCCCTGCCAACCCCACACACTGCCCCCCATGACCCTGACCCCCTCAGTGCCCCCGCCAACCCCACACACTGCCCCCCCATGACCCCCTCACTGCCTCGCCATGACCCCTATTCCCCTCACTGCCCCCTACCAGCCCCACACTGCCCCCCATGACCCCGATCCCCTCACTGCCCGTCACCAACCCACACACTGCCCCCCACGACCCTGACCCCCTCACTGCCCCCTATGACCCTATTCCTCTCACTGCCCCCCACCAACCCCACACTGCCCCCCCATGACCCCAATTCCCCCCACTACCCCCTGCCAACCCCACTGCCCCCCCATGACCCTGACCCCCTCACTGCCCACCTATGACCCCTATTCCCCCCACTCCCCCCACCAACCCCACACACTGCCCCCCATGACCCTGATCCCCCTCACTGTCCCCCGCCAGCCCCACACACTGCCTCCCATTACCCCGATCCCTCACGCTGTCCCCCGCCAGCCCCCCACAAGCTGCTGGCCCCACCCTGCTCTCTGTGAGCCCCGTGACCCAACTCTGCCCCCCCCCCGACCTCCAGGCCCCACGCTGCCCCCCTGGATTTATTCCTGGAAAGCTCAAACCCCAAAGAGGGAGCTGGGGACCCTGCTGCCCCACAGATCCATTAACCCCTTGCAGGCTGGGCCCCTCCCCCAAAAAACTCCACACCGAGTTTAACCAAAAACCTCCTTTGTCTTTAAAGAACAGAAGGAACCAAAGAGACAAGAAGAAATAAAGGTGCTGCCAGAGGCGCCAGGTACCATCTCACACCTGGGGCGTCCTTCGTCGGCCAATCGCACCGCAGTGCCCAGGGTAGCTAGGCAACGGCCGGTCCAATCGCAATGCGCCCTCCCAGGTTTGGAGGGGCGGGGCGGGGCGGCAAGAGACAAGGTGGTGGTGGCGGAGGAACCTAGTGCTGGCTGGCGTCCCGGAGGAGAGAGGGCAAAGATGGGAGCCGTCCGCCGGCGGGGGGCTGGGTGGAGAGTCCCAAGAGAGCGGGCACCCGGGGCTGGAGGTCCTTGGAACAAGTCCTGAGAGCAACGGAGACCCCCGGGGTGGAGGAGACACCCAGGGGCTGGAGGTCCTTGGAGCGAGTCCCAGGAGCAGCGGAGACTGCGGGGCCCAGACATCCTGAGAGCAATGGAGACTCCCAGGGGGGAGGAGAAGCCCAGGAGCTGGAGGTCCTGGCATGGTCTGAGAGCAACGGAGACCCCAGGGGCTGGAGATCCTTGGAATGACTCGTGAGAGTTGCAGGGACCCCCAGGAGATGAAGGTCTTCAGAGCTCATCCCTTGAGCAGCTGAGTTCTGCCCCAGGGGCCGGAGGTCCTTGGAGCGAGTCCCAGGAGCAGCGGAGACCCCGGGGGGGCGGAGACCCCAGGGGCCGGAGGTCCTTGGAGCAAGTCCCATGAGCAGCAGAGACCCTGGGGGCTGGAGGTCCTTGGAGCAAGTCCCATGAGCAGCAGAGACCCTGGGGGCTGGAGGTCCTTGGAGCAAGTCCCATGAGCAGCAGAGACCCTGGGGGCTGGAGGTCCTTGGAGCAAGTCCCATGAGCAGCAGAGACCCCGGGGGGGCGGAGACCCCAGGGGCCGGAGGTCCTTGGAGCAAGTCCCATGAGCAGCAGAGACCCTGGGGGCTGGAGGTCCTTGGAGCAAGTCCCATGAGCAGCAGAGACCCTGGGGGCCGGAGGTCCTTAGAGCGAGTCCCAGGAGCAGCGGAGACCCCCGGGGGCTGGAGGTGCTTGGAGCGAGTCTCAGGAGCAGCAGAAACCCCGGTGGGGGGGGGCGGAGACCCCCGGGGGCTGGAGGTCCTTGGAGCGAGTCCCAGGAGCAGCGGAGACCCCGGGGGGGGGGCGGAGACCCCTGGGGGCTGGAGGTCCTTGGAGCGAGTCTCAGGAGCAGCAGAAACCCCGGTGGGGGGGGCGGAGACCCCGGGGGCTGGAGGTCCTTGGAGCAAGTCCCAGGACAGCGGAGGCTCCTGGCAGCGCAGACCCTTGGGGGGCGCAGGTCAGTAACAGAGAGGTTTGCAGTGAATCCACCAGCCTGGAGACCCCCGGGGCTATCAGTGACCTTGGGGGCCTGCAGATGACCCCCAGGTCCTTGGACAGTCCCATCAGCCTGGAGACCCCAGGGGCCAAGGTCCATGAGCAGCAGATGCCCTGGCCCCACATGCAGACGACATCCCAGCGGAGCTGCACAGGAGCAGTGTCTCCAGGGGCTCTACGCAGCTGGGGGCTTGGACCGCCCGGACGCCGGGGTTCATGCTCCCCTCCCCCCGCCCGCTCTCTGTCTCTCTCTCCGCATCTCTCTGGCACGTGCGCCCGCTGGGCCGGATGCTCTTTAAAAACGTGGATCAGAACAGAGGAGTCCAGAGGAGAAGGTCAACGGGGGACTGGGGGGGCCACGGGGGGTCCTGCCTGTCCCCGGAGGCGGCTCTGGGAGAGGGGGTGCCCCAAGCCGGGGTGGGGGAGCACCGAGGATCAGGGCGGAGCTCGGGATAGATGGACCTCATGACAAGGCGACATTCTGTAGAACCAACCCCCTCTCCCCCCCTGCAGTCCCAGGCCCTGCGTCCCCAAACTACGGCTAACGGGGGGCCAGGGGGAGGCTTGGCTGGCTCTGGCGGGGGTTCCCGAAACCCTCCCGTGGCTGGGGGTGCCCAGGAGAGCGCCCCCAAATTGGCTGGCAGTGCATGCGGGCTTATCCCAGCCCCCCGTCTCCTCCACTGTGAGCAGCTCTGGAAGTGGGGGAGACCCCCCCAAATGCCTTGGAAGGGGGGCAGACCCCTCCCCAACCCTGGTTTTGCCAGCAAAGTCCTCCCCATTGGCGCCCCCCAACCCATGCCCTGCCCGTGCTGGCCGAGCTACCCCCCGGGACCCCCACCTGCCCACCACGCCACGGGGCGCCCCGCCATGCTACCTCTTTCCTCTCCTCGTCCTCGGGCCCCCCGTCAGGGCGCTCGTCGGGGCCGGGGGGCTGAGCGGGGGTGCCGGCCGGGGGACTAGCGCCGGCCTGGTGGGGCTCCAACTCCATAGGCACCTCCTCCTTCTCCTCCTGGCTACTGGGAGGAAATGGGGGGTTACTGGGGGGTGGGTGCCCTACATCCCTTCACCCCCAATGCTCTCCGCACCCCAGAGCCTCTTCACCCCCCACCTCTCCGCACCCCCAGAGCCCCAGCCCCTTCCCCCCGTGCTCTCCACACCCCAGAGCCTCAGCTCCTTTCCCCCCAGTGCTCTCCGCACCCCAGAGCCTCTTCACCCGCGCACCCCCAGAGCCCCAGCCTCTTCCCCCCCAGTGCTCTCCGCACCCCAGAGCCTTCACCCCGCCCCCCAGAGCCCCAGCCCCTTCCCCCCCATTGCTCTTCGCACCCCAGAGCCTTCACCCCCACACCCCCAGAGCCCCAGCCCCTTCCCCCCCAGTACTCTCCGCACCCCAGAGCCTCTTCACCCCCGCGCCCCAGAGCCCCAGCCCCTTCCCCCCAGTGCTCTCCGCACCCCAGACCCTCTTCACCCCCGCGCCCCAGAGCCCCAGCCCCTTCCCCCCCAGTGCTCTCCGCACCCCAGAGCCTCTTCACCCCCGCACCCCAGAGCCCCAGCTCCTTCCCCCCTAGTGCTCTCCGCACCCCAGAGCCTCTTCACCCCCGCGCCCCAGAGCCCCAGTTCCTTCCCCCTCAGTGCTCTCCGCACCCCAGAGCCTCTTCACCCCCGCGCCCCAGAGCCCCAGCTCCTTCCCCCCCAGTGCTCTCCGCACCCCAGAGCCTTCACCCCTGCACCCCCAGAGCCCCAGCTCCTTCCCCCCTAGTGCTCTCCGCACCCCAGAGCCTCTTCACCCCCGCGCCCCAGAGCCCCAGCTCCTTCCCCCCCAGTGCTCTCCGCACCCCAGAGCCTCTTCACCCCCGCGCCCCAGAGCCCCAGCTCCTTCCCCCCCAGTGCTCTCCGCACCCCAGAGCCTCTTCACCCCCGCGCCCGAGCCCCAGCCCCTTCCCCCCCAGTGCTCTCCGCACCCCAGAGCCTCTTCACCCCCGCGCCCGAGCCCCAGCCCCTTCCCCCCCAGTGCTCTCCGCACCCCAGAGCCTCTTCACCCCCGCACCCCAGAGCCCCAGCTCCTTCCCCCCTAGTGCTCTCCGCACCCCAGAGCCTCTTCACCCCCGCGCCCCAGAGCCCCAGTTCCTTCCCCCTCAGTGCTCTCCGCACCCCAGAGCCTTCACCCCCGCGCCCCAGAGCCCCAGCTCCTTCCCCCCCAGTGCTCTCCGCACCCCAGAGCCTCTTCACCCCCGCGCCCCAGAGCCCCAGCCCCTTCCCCCCCAGTGCTCTCCGCACCCCAGAGCCTCTTCACCCCTGCACCCCAGAGCCCCAGCTCCTTCCCCCCCAGTGCTCTCCGCACCCCAGAGCCTCTTCACCCCCGCGCCCCAGAGCCCCAGTTCCTTCCCCCCCAGTGCTCTCCGCACCCCAGAGCCTCTTCACCCCCGCGCCCCAGAGCCCCAGCTCCTTCCCCCCAGTGCTCTCCGCACCCCAGAGCCTCTTCACCCCCGCACCCCAGAGCCTCAGCTCCTTCCCCCCTAGTGCTCTCCGCACCCCAGAGCCTCTTCACCCCCGCACCCCAGCCCCTTCCCCCCCAGTGCTCTCCACACCCCAGAGCCTCTTCACCCCCGCGCCCCAGAGCCCCAGCTCCTTCCCCCCTAGTGCTCTCCGCACCCCAGAGCCTCTTCATCCCCGCGCCCCAGAGCCCCAGTTCCTTCCCCCTCAGTGCTCTCCGCACCCCAGAGCCTCTTCACCCCCGCGCCCCAGAGCCCCAGCCCCTTCCCCCCCAGTGCTCTCCGCACCCCAGAGCCTCTTCACCCCCGCGCCCCAGAGCCCCAGCTCCTTCCCCCCTAGTGCTCTCCGCACCCCAGAGCCTCTTCACCCCCGCACCCCAGAGCCCCAGCCCCTTCCCCCCAGTGCTCTCCGCACCCCAGAGCCTCTTCACCCCTGCGCCCCAGAGCCCCAGCTCCTTCCCCCCCAGTGCTCTCCGCACCCCAGAGCCTCTTCACCCCCGCACCCCAGAGCCTCAGCTCCTTCCCCCCTAGTGCTCTCCGCACCCCAGAGCCTCTTCACCCCCGCACCCCAGCCCCTTCCCCCCCAGTGCTCTCCACACCCCAGAGCCTCTTCACCCCCGCGCCCCAGAGCCCCAGCTCCTTCCCCCCTAGTGCTCTCCGCACCCCAGAGCCTCTTAATCCCCGCGCCCCAGAGCCCCAGTTCCTTCCCCCTCAGTGCTCTCCGCACCCCAGAGCCTCTTCACCCCCACGCCCCAGAGCCCCAGCCCCTTCCCCCCCAGTGCTCTCCGCACCCCAGAGCCTCTTCACCCCCGCGCCCCAGAGCCCCAGCTCCTTCCCCCCTAGTGCTCTCCGCACCCCAGAGCCTCTTCACCCCCGCACCCCAGAGCCCCAGCCCCTTCCCCCCCAGTGCTCTCCGCACCCCAGAGCCTCTTCACCCCCGCGCCCCAGAGCCCCAGCTCCTTCCCCCCCAGTGCTCTCCGCACCCCAGAGCCTCTTCACCCCCGCACACCAGAGCCTCAGCTCCTTCCCCCCTAGTGCTCTCCGCACCCCAGAGCCTCTTCACCCCCGCACCCCAGCCCCTTCCCCCCCAGTGCTCTCCGCACCCCAGAGCCTCTTCACCCCCGCGCCCCAGAGCCCCAGCTCCTTCCCCCCTAGTGCTCTCCGCACCCCAGAGCCTCTTCACCCCCGTGCCCCAGAGCCCCAGCCCCTTCCCCCCAGTGCTCTCCGCACCCCAGAGCCTCTTCACCCCCGCACCCCAGAGCCCCAGTTCCTTCCCCCTCAGTGCTCTCCGCACCCCAGAGCCTTCACCCCCGCGCCCCAGAGCCCCAGCTCCTTCCCCCCCAGTGCTCTCCGCACCCCAGAGCCTCTTCACCCCCGCGCCCCAGACCCTTCCCCCCCAGTGCTCTCCGCACCCCAGAGCCTCTTCACCCCCGCGCCCCAGAGCCCCAGCCCCTTCCCCCCCAGTGCTCTCCGCACCCCAGAGCCTCTTCACCCCCGCGCCCCAGAGCCCCAGCCCCTTCCCCCCCAGTGCTCTCCGCACCCCAGAGCCTCTTCACCCCCGCGCCCCAGAGCCCCAGCTCCTTCCCCCCCAGTGCTCTCCGCACCCCAGAGCCTCTTCACCCCCACGCCCCAGAGCCCCAGCCCCTTCCCCCCCAGTGCTCTCCGCACCCCAGAGCCTCTTCACCCCCGCGCCCCAGAGCCCCAGCTCCTTCCCCCCTAGTGCTCTCCGCACCCCAGAGCCTCTTCACCCCCGCACCCCAGCCCCTTCCCCCCTAGTGCTCTCCGCACCCCAGAGCCTCTTCACCCCCGCGCCCCAGAGCCCCAGTTCCTTCCCCCTCAGTGCTCTCCGCACCCCAGAGCCTCTTCCCCCCCGCGCCCCAGAGCCCCAGCTCCTTCCCCCCTAGTGCTCTCCGCACCCCAGAGCCTCTTCACCCCCGCGCCCCAGAGCCCCAGTTCCTTCCCCCCCAGTGCTCTCCGCACCCCAGAGCCTCTTCACCCCCGCGCCCCAGAGCCCCAGCTCCTTCCCCCCCAGTGATCTCCGCACCCCAGAGCCTCTTCACCCCCGCGCCCCAGAGCCCCAGCTCCTTCCCCCCCAGTGCTCTCCGCACCCCAGAGCCTCTTCACCCCCGCGCCCCAGAGCCTCAGCTCCTTCCCCCCCAGTACTCTCCGCACCCCAGAGCCTCTTCACCCCCGCGCCCCAGAGCCCCAGCTCCTTCCCCCCCAGTGATCTCCGCACCCCAGAGCCTTCACCCCCGCGCCCCAGAGCCCCAGCCCCTTCCCCCCCAGTGCTCTCCGCACCCCAGAGCCTCTTCACCCCCGCACCCCAGCCCCTTCCCCCCTAGTGCTCTCCGCACCCCAGAGCCTCTTCACCCCCGCGCCCCAGAGCCCCAGTTCCTTCCCCCCAGTGCTCTCCGCACCCCAGAGCCTCTTCACCCCCTGCGCCCCAGAGCCCCAGCTCCTTCCCCCCTAGTGCTCTCCGCACCCCAGAGCCTCTTCACCCCCGCGCCCCAGAGCCCCAGTTCCTTCCCCCCCAGTGCTCTCCGCACCCCAGAGCCTCTTCACCCCCTGCGCCCCAGAGCCCCAGCTCCTTCCCCCCTAGTGCTCTCCGCACCCCAGAGCCTCTTCACCCCCGCACCCCAGCCCCTTCCCCCCCAGTGCTCTCCGCACCCCAGAGCCTCTTCACCCCCGCGCCCCAGAGCCCCAGCCCCTTCCCCCCCAGTGCTCTCCGCACCCCAGAGCCTCTTCACCCCCGCACACCAGAGCCTCAGCTCCTTCCCCCCTAGTGCTCTCCGCACCCCAGAGCCTCTTCACCCCCGCACCCCAGCCCCTTCCCCCCCAGTGCTCTCCGCACCCCAGAGCCTCTTCACCCCCGCGCCCCAGAGCCCCAGCTCCTTCCCCCCTAGTGCTCTCCGCACCCCAGAGCCTCTTCACCCCCGTGCCCCAGAGCCCCAGCCCCTTCCCCCCCAGTGCTCTCCGCACCCCAGAGCCTCTTCACCCCCGCACCCCAGAGCCCCAGTTCCTTCCCCCTCAGTGCTCTCCGCACCCCAGAGCCTTCACCCCCGCGCCCCAGAGCCCCAGCTCCTTCCCCCCCAGTGCTCTCCGCACCCCAGAGCCTCTTCACCCCCGCGCCCCAGCCCCTTCCCCCCCAGTGCTCTCCGCACCCCAGAGCCTCTTCACCCCCGCGCCCCAGAGCCCCAGCCCCTTCCCCCCCAGTGCTCTCCGCACCCCAGAGCCTCTTCACCCCCGCGCCCCAGAGCCCCCAGCCCCTTCCCCCCCAGTGCTCTCCGCACCCCAGAGCCTCTTCACCCCCGCGCCCCAGAGCCCCAGCCCCTTCCCCCCAGTGCTCTCCGCACCCCAGAGCCTCTTCACCCCCGCGCCCCAGAGCCCCAGCTCCTTCCCCCCCAGTGCTCTCCGCACCCCAGAGCCTCTTCACCCCCACGCCCCAGAGCCCCAGCCCCTTCCCCCCCAGTGCTCTCCGCACCCCAGAGCCTCTTCACCCCCGCGCCCCAGAGCCCCAGCTCCTTCCCCCCCAGTGCTCTCCGCACCCCAGAGCCTCTTCACCCCCGCCCCCCAGAGCCCCAGCCCCTTCCCCCCAGTGCTCTCCGCACCCCAGAGCCTCTTCACCCCCGCGCCCCAGAGCCCCAGCTCCTTCCCCCCCAGTGCTCTCCGCACCCCAGAGCCTCTTCACCCCCGCGCCCCAGAGCCCCAGCTCCTTCCCCCCCAGTGCTCTCCGCACCCCAGAGCCTCTTCACCCCCGCGCCCCCAGAGCCCCAGCTCCTTCCCCCTCAGTGCTCTCCGCACCCCAGAGCCTCTTCACCCCCGCGCCCCAGAGCCCCAGCCCCTTCCCCCCAGTGCTCTCCGCACCCCAGAGCCTCTTCACCCCGGCACCCCAGAGCCCCAGCTCCTTCCCCCCCAGTGATCTCCGCACCCCAGAGCCTTCACCCCCGCGCCCCAGAGCCCCAGCCCCTTCCCCCCAGTGCTCTCCGCACCCCAGAGCCTCTTCACCCCCGCGCCCCAGAGCCCCAGCTCCTTCCCCCCCAGTGCTCTCCGCACCCCAGAGCCTCTTCACCCCCGCGCCCCAGAGCCCCAGCTCCTTCCCCCCCAGTGATCTCCGCACCCCAGAGCCTTCACCCCCGCGCCCCAGAGCCCCAGCCCCTTCCCCCCCAGTGCTCTCCGCACCCCAGAGCCTCTTCACCCCCGCACCCCAGCCCCTTCCCCCCTAGTGCTCTCCGCACCCCAGAGCCTCTTCACCCCCGCACCCCAGAGCCCCAGCCCCTTCCCCCCTAGTGCTCTCCGCACCCCAGAGCCTCTTCACCCCCGCGCCGCAGAGCCCCAGTTCCTTCCCCCCCAGTGCTCTCCGCACCCCAGAGCCTCTTCACCCCCTGCGCCCCAGAGCCCCAGCTCCTTCCCCCCTAGTGCTCTCCGCACCCCAGAGCCTCTTCACCCCCGTGCCCCAGAGCCCCAGCCCCTTCCCCCCCAGTGCTCTCCGCACCCCAGAGCCTCTTCACCCCCGCGCCCCAGAGCCCCAGCCCCTTCCCCCCCAGTGCTCTCCGCACCCCAGAGCCTCTTCACCCCCGCGCCCCAGAGCCCCAGTTCCTTCCCCCCCAGTGCTCTCCGCACCCCAGAGCCTCTTCACCCCCTGCGCCCCAGAGCCCCAGCTCCTTCCCCCCTAGTGCTCTCCGCACCCCAGCCCCTTCCCCTCCCGCACCCCTCGCCCCAGCCCCCCTGCACCCCCAGAGCTCCCCACACCCCCAGAGAGCGCCCCCAAAGCACAGCCTGGTAACACCCTCCTCCACATCCCCCGCCCGCCCGGCTCCCCCGAGCGCCCAGCGCAGCGCGGCGGGGCGGGGGCGGGAATGAATGGGGGGGAGGGGCACGCGCCGGGCCGGAAGCCGGCAATGAATGGGGGGGGCGCGGGGGGCCGGGCAATGACTGGGGGGGCGCGGGCCGGGGGGGGCGGGTCTCACCCGCGGGGCCGGGGGCCCGGCATGGCGGCGGCGGCGGCGATGGCGGCTCAGGGCTGCGGACCGGGCCGGGGCAGCGGCGGGCGGGCGAGCGGGCGGGGCGGCCATTTTACCGCTACCCAGCAGCCCCCGCGCGGGGGCGGGGCCGCCGCAGCCCCCCGGAGCCCCCCCCGGGCTCACAGCCCCGCCCCCGCCGCAGCCCCCCGGAGCCCCCCCCCCGGGCTCACAGCCCCGCCCCCGCCCCCAAACTCACAGCCCCGCCCCCGCCGCAGCCCCCCGGAGCCCCCCCCCCGGGCTCACAGCCCCGCCCCCGCCCCCAAACTCACAGCCCCGCCCCCGCCGCAGCCCCCCGGAGCCCCCCCCCCCGGGCTCACAGCCCCGCCCCCGCCGCAGCCCCCCGGAGCCCCCCCCCCGGGCTCACAGCCCCGCCCCCGCCCCCAAACTCACAGCCCCGCCCCCGCCGCAGCCCCCCGGAGCCCCCCCCGGGCTCACAGCCCCGCCCCCGCCCCCAAACTCACAGCCCCGCCCCCGCCGCAGCCCCCCGGAGCCCCCCCCCCCGGGCTCACAGCCCCGCCCCCGCCGCAGCCCCCCGGAGCCCCCCCCGGGCTCACAGCCCCGCCCCGCCCCCTCACTCACAGCCCCGCCCCCGCCGCAGCCCCCCGAGCCCCCCCCCCGGGCTCACAGCCCCGCCCCCGCCCCCAAACTCACAGCCCCGCCCCCCCGCAGCCCCCCGGAGCCCCCCCCCCGGGCTCACAGCCCCGCCCCCGCCCCCAAACTCACAGCCCCGCCCCCGCCGCAGCCCCCCGGAGCCCCCCCCCCGGGCTCACAGCCCCCCCCCCCGGGCTCACAGCCCCGCCCCCGCCCCCTCACTCACAGCCCCGCCCCCCGCCGCAGCCCCCCGGAGCCCCCGCCGGGCTCACAGCCCCGCCCCCGCCCTCACAGCCCCGCCCCCGCCGCAGCCCCCCCCGGCTCACAGCCCCGCCCCCGCACTCACAGCCCCGCCCCCACCGCAGCCCCCCCCGGCTCACAGCCCCGCCCCCGCCCTCACAGCCCCGCCCCCACAGACCCCCCCGGCTCACAGCCCCGCCCCCGCCGCAGCCCCCCCCGGCTCACAGCCCCGCCCCCGCCGCAGCCCCGCCCCCACAGACCACACCCCCGCCCCCGCACTCACAGCCCCGCCCCCACAGACCACACCCCCAGGTGTCCGAGCCTGCCCCTCCTCCGATATCCCGTCCCAACGCCCCCAGGCTCAGGGACCCAGGTGTCCGAGCCTGCCCCTCTCCCAGCCTCTGGACACTTACCTTGTACGCTGCCTCTGCTCTGCCTGGCGCGGCGGGTCCCCCGTGGGCACTGCCCTGGCTGGGCCCCCCGGGGTCTCTGAGCCGCCCTGTGGGGAGAGGCAGAGGAGGGGCCTGTGTTAGAGGGGACCCATTCCCGCCCCCCAGCCTGTCCCCCATCTGGCCCTGGGGCCGAATCGGGGCCAGCGCCCCCTGGAGAGAAAAAGCCCCATGCCCCATTTCCCCCCATAGGTCACGGCCCGGTACCCCATTCCACGCCCCATGCCCCTCTCATACCTGCTGCGACAACGGGCTGTGCCGGTGCCCGTGGCTGGGGCGTCTCTGGGGGGCCGGTCTGCCCTCTGCCATGGGACTCTCCGGCGCCTCCTGCTGTCCTGCTGGGGAGGGCTCTTTGGTGCGTGGGGAGCTGGGGCCGGCCTGCGAGGCGTCAGGGCTGCGCGACTGGGGCGTCCAGATAAACAGACAGAGCTTTAGTGAGGCATCGACCCCAGCTGCCCCCTGCCCCCAGGTGAGATCTGGAACGGGGGGAGGAGACCTAGAGGCAGATCTAGAGTATGGACCTGATGGGGAGCAGGAGTCTGGCTCCTTGGTCAGGATCTAGAACTGCCAGCTGGATCTGGAACCAGGGTGTAGGGTTTGGAGAGGGATGGGGTCTGAACAGAATTGGGAGCAGGTGGGGGGGGGGTCCTCAAGGTCTAGAACATCACAGGCCCTGGAACCTAAGAACTGGATCCCTCTTGCCCAGCACCCTGCGTCTGACTGGCCAGAAAAGGGCAATCATCAAGCGAGCCACCCAGCTCCTGGCAGCCTGAGCTATGGGGCCACCCAGCGCAGGGGGCTGCGTCCCTAACCAGCTTGGCTAATAGCCATCGCTGGACCCGGCCTCCAGGAACGTGACTCATTGCGTGTCAAACCCCCTTCTACTTCTGGCCTCAGCCCATCCCCTGGCAGTGAGTTCCACAGGTTAACGGAAATCCTGCCTGCTGGAAACCTGCTCCATGAGCCCCCCGGTTCGGGTGCCCCAGTCACTGTCTCCGCCCCAGCCAGGAGTTTACAGCCCTGCCGTGGCCCCGTGGTCGCCCCTTCTCCCCGCTGAGCAGGCCCAGGCTTTGCCGCCTCTCCCACAGCCTGGGTCTGGCCTTTCTCCCAGTGCCTAGAGCTCTTGGAGCTGGGGGGCGGCTCTGCGTGCGGCAGGGCAGGGGTGGGCACTGGGCGCCAGGGATCGGACAGGGGCAGGGTGAGATTTCCTGTCTCGGTCTCTCTCCTAACGCGCCGGGAGCTTTCCTGAGGGCGGCCGCATGGCGAGCGGCTGTTTGCCGGGACCGAGCCGCGGCTCCAAGATCTCTTGCGTGGGCCCAGCGCTGCGCAGGCAGAGCCAGGATTGGGGTTCCCAGGTTGCGCCACCTGACCCAGGAAAGCCCTTCCCCCTGCCCCCACTCACTGGGCTACGAGCCCTTGGGGAGGGAGCTTGGCCCAGGCTCGCCGCCCCTGCCCGCACATGGATCCAGGGGCTGCCCCTTGGGATCGCCAGAGCCTGGCGAGACAGATTTCCCTTCCTGCAGCCCGTGGGGCCCAGCTCGGCGGCCGAGGCCAGTTCCCTAGCACAGAGCCCTGGGCCTGGGGCATTATGCCGGGTTTTCATCACTGTGCGCCACGTCCTCAGCCCCGTCACCCCCAGAGAGCGGCTGGGAAGGGAGGTGGGAATCGACCCGTGGCCGGGCAGCGAGGAGCGATGCCGAGAGCGCGTCTCTGCCATGGCCTTGGGTTCCCTTCGTGCCGGACTCCCTGCTTCCGACGGGCTTCCAGCCACTCCTGCTGTGACACCGGGGCTCTCTTGAAAGCTGCTCCTGTGGCCCTGCCGGGGGTCAGCTCCTCTCTGACTCCCATTTGGCCTGTCCCCGCCTCCTCCCCTGACTATTTGTAATTTGGGGGAATATCTGCAATTTGAGCCTCCCTGACTCTCCCTGCAGTTTGCAGGCATTTCACCCTGGTCCTCTGAATTTCTGGGTCACCAGCAGCCTCAGTTGGTATCGATCCCTTTCTGAATGTAGATACTACTGAGGGGGCGCCCCCCCCCCCCGCGATGTTCAATTTCTCTGTTATGGTCACTAATAGCCAGCGCCAGAGGCAGGATCTGCATGGATTCTGGAACAGAGGCCTGGAGAGGCAGGTGTCCCTGCAGGGTCTGGGGCTTGGCTAGAATCTAGAATGCCCACCTGCACCTGAAGCGAGCCCAGCACCCCAGGAAGGGGAGCAGGAATGGGGCCCAGAACTAGATTATGGAGGGACGGGACACCTTTTGGGTCTATAAGAGGAGGTTGCAACCTAGAACACCAAGACTGGGTCTGGAACAGGTCTAGCCCTCCAGAACATGGCTCTGGCGTAGGGTCGGGTTCTAGATCGCATCGGGAGCAGGAGCTGGTGGGGAGGGGGATCTAGAACACCAAGAGTGGGTCTGGAACAGGCCTAGCCCTCCAGAACATGGCTCTGGCATAGGGTGGAGTTCTAGATCGCACAGGGAGCAGGAGCTGGTGGGAGGATCTAGAACATCAAGACTGGGTCTGGAACAGGCCTAGCCCTCCAGAACATGCCTCTAGCATAGGGTGGGGTTCTAGATCACACAGGGAGCAGGGCAGGTGGCTTGGGGCTCACCTTTCTGCTGCTGCTGCTGCTGGAGCGCGAGGCCTGGCGCTTCCTGGTGGGCGATTCGGAGCGGCTGGAGCGGGATCCGGAGGAAGTGGAGTCTGAGTCGGAGTCTGAGTCGGACCCGCCCCTCCGCCGGCGCTGGGGGGGAGGGGAAGGTGATGCTGGGTGGGTCCCCGGCGGCCTTTTCTGACTGGGGGGGGCCTCCTTGGTCAGCAGTGGGGGAGGGGGCTCATCCTCCCCAGGGGGGGCCATTGGTGCCTCCCCTTCCGACAGCTGGGGAGGGGCTGGGGAGCTGGCGATGACAGACGGCCCCCCTTCCTGTGAGATCTCAGGGGGCTCCTCTGCCTCCTCCTGGGGGGCCCCCTTGTCTTCCTGGAGCCCAGCCGCTCCCTTCTTCTCCGGAGAATCCTCCAGAGGGGGAGCCGTTGGGCTGGGCTGCCCCTTCTCGTGGGGGGCCGGCGGGCTGGGCTCCCCCTTTGCCTGGTGGGCCGGCGGGCGGGGCTCCCCCTTTGCCTGGGGGGCTGGCGGGCTGGCCTCCCCCTTCTCGTGGGGGGCTGGCAGGCTGGGCTCCCCCTTTGCCTGGGGGGCTGTTGGGCTGGACTTCCCCTTCTTGTGGGGGGCTGGCAAGCTGGGCTCCCCCTTCTCATGGGGGGCTGGCAAGCTGGGCTCCCCCTTCTCGTGAGGGGCCGTCGGGCTGGACTCCCCATTCTTGTGGGGGGCTGGCAGGCTGGGCTCCCCCTTCTCGTGGGGCGCTGGCAGACTGGGCTCCTCCTTTTTCTGGGGGGCCATTGGGCTGGGCACTCCCTTTTCCTGGGCGTCTGGCAGGCTGGGCTCCCCCTTCTTCTGGGGGGCCGGTGGACTGGGCTCCCCCTTCTCCTGGGGGGCTGGAGTCACAGCTGTCCCACTTCCCTGGGGTTCCGAGGGCCTGGTCAGCCCCCTTTCCTGGGGCTCCGGAGCTCTGGGCCCCTCTGTCTCCTGGGGTGCCAGGGCCTGGGCTGACCCCCTTCTTTGGGGCCCTGGTGATCTGGGGACCCCCATTCCCTGGGCCTCAGGCCCCCCCACTTCTTGGGGTGCCAGAGATCTGCCCCCCCCCACTTCCTGGGGTGCTGGGAATCTGGGCACTCCTGTCTGTTGGGGTGCTGGGGCCATGAGCCCCCCCTTCTCCTGCCGGGACCCCCTGATTTCCTGGGGTGAGCTGCTCGCCTGAGGGCCTGGGGCCCAGGCTTCCCCCATCCTCCGGGAAGCCTCCTTCCCCTCCGGAGCCTTTGCTTCCTCCTCCTCTTCGTCCTCCTCCTCTTCGTCCTCCTCGTCTTCCTCCTCCTCCTCTTCCTCCTCCTCGTCGTCTTCCTCCTCCAGCTTCAGGGTGGGCCGTGGCACGCTCCTCCGGCCCCTAGGGGGCACCTCCCGCTCCTCCGGACCCACGGCCTGGGTGCCCTCCGGGGGCTTGGCGGCTCTGGCCTGGGAGAGAAGGGGAGCAGCTGAGAGAGGGCGCTCCCTGCTGCCCCCCGCAGCTCAGCGCCCCCTGTCCCTCCCCACCAGCACTGCGCCCCCTGTCCCCCCACCACCCTCCAGCCCGGCGACCCCTGTCCTCTCCCTGCTCCTCGCAGCCCCGCGCCCCCTGGTGAGCCCCCGCCCGGCTCCCTGCAGCCCAGCGCCCCCTAATGAGCCCCTGCTCCCTGCAGCCCGGCGCCCCCTGGTGAGCCCCCGCTTCCTGCAGCCCGGCGCCCCCTGGTGAGCCCCCGCCCGGCTCCCTGCAGCCCAGCGCCCCCTAATGAGCCCCTGCTCCCTGCAGCCCGGTACCCCCTGGTGAGCCCCCGCTTCCTGCAGCCCGGCGCCCCCTAGTGAGCCCCCGCCCCGCTCCCCGCAGTACAGCGCCCCCTGGTGAGCCCCCGCCCCGCTCCCTGCAGTACGGCGCCCCCTGCTGCACCTGCCTGGCTCCCCACAGCACAGCCCCCTCTGCCGACCCCTGACCCCGCTCCCTGCAGCACAGCGCCCCCTGGTGAGCCCCTGCGCTGCTCCCTGCAGCCCGGCGCCCCCTAGCGGTATGCTGCAGCACTGACCTGCCTGACCCGGGTGGAGCGGCGCTCCTGCCTCCTGGTTCCCTCCTCGTCGGAGTCGTTTCTCTCTCGGGAGATGGGGTAGCTCTTCCCGGAGGCTGGGAAGTGACAGGGAACCATCAGCTCGAGGGGCTGGGCCTGGAGTCCAGGCTGCATCCTCTTCTAGACGTTTGCACCACCCCCTGATCCGGAACCTCTCCCTTCTGGATACCCAGGCCAGGCCCAGCCTGTTGAATCTAGATCCCGCCAGGGAACGTCTAGATGTGTGTCTGTTCTAGAGGCCATGCGAAGCTTGGACAGAACCCACCACCCTGTGATCTAGAACCTCGCTCCAGCTGAGCCAGAACTCACTTGTTCTAGACCCAGCACCTTCCTTCTCCATTCTTGCTGCCTCGCCGGTTTTCTAGCTCCTCATGCAGTGAGGTTTCTTCAACTGCAGTGGTCTGACCCCCCCGACCAGATCTCGCATCCAGATAGCAAAGGATCATGGGAGCCAGTGTTCACTTCAAAACTATCTGAGTGGCGTGGATCTAGAGTGGTCTAGGTTCTAAACTGATATCCTGGTCTCTCAAAATTCTTATCTGGAGCAGACAGCATTCTAGATCTCTGCTGAATATGGTGTCAAAGAGTGCACGAGGGGTCTAGACCCAAGCAATATTCTAGGTGTCTCGGTCTAGACCCCCTGGTTCTAAAATGCTTGGTTATTGTGGCGAAGAGAGCTCATGAACAGAGACAATGACACACCCCTGGGAAGAGCAAGGTTCTAGATCACCTCAGATTTCTGGGTCCCACACACCCTTCTGGAGCGAATCCCAGACTGGGGCTGCATGTTCTAGACCAGTCCAAGTGCTATGTTTTCTAGCTTTCAGTCCACTCGTTCCAGAATCCCACTCCAGAACACCAACTCCAGAGCACGCTATTCTAGATCCCAGAGTTCTAGAGTCCAGTCAGCCACCTGCTCCAGATGCAGAGGGCAAAGCTCGCAGGTAGTACTGGGCAGACCCTGAGATGCAAACCTGGCAGCAGCCCTGCCATTGGCTGACACCCTCCTCTGCAGTCAGCCAATCAAAGGCACCCATTTCCACCTCACCCGGTGGCCTGGGTTCTGAAGAAGACTCATGCCCATTGGCTGAATGCTGAGGGGAATCCCAGCCAATCAGATGTGCCCGGTGCCCCCACACAGGCTGAGAAAAACCAGGGTCCCTGGGCACAGACACTAGGGACTGGGTCCCACCCCACACTCACCCTCCAGTTCGGCTGCCTCCCGCGCCTCCCTCTGCAGCCGCTGCTGCAGCAGCTCGTGCTGCTTCTCCAGGTATTGCTTGATGAAGCTGTTCTGGCTCATCTCCTCGCCGATCTGCAGGGAGATGAGAGGGTGAGGGGGCAGGATGCCTGGGTTCCGTCCCTGGCTCTGGGGGGAAGAGGGGGCTAGTGGTTAGAGCGGGGGGGGCTAGGAGTCAGGACTCCTGGGCTCCGTCCCTGGCTCTGGGGGGGAAGAGGGGGCTAGTGGTTAGAGCGGGGGGGCTGGGAGCCAGGACTCCTGGGTTCTCTGTCCCGGCTCTGGGAAGGCAGTGGGCTCCAGTGGTTAGGGCTGGGGGGCTGGGAGCCAGGACTCCTGGGTTCTCTCCCCGGCTCTGGGAAGGCAGTGGGCTCCAATGGTTAGTGCGGGGGGGCTGGGAGCCAGGACTCCTGGGCTCTCTCCCGGCTCTGGGAAGGCAGTGGGCTCCAGTGGTTAGGGCTGGGGGGCTGGGAGCCAGGACTCCTGGGTTCTCTCCCCGGCTCTGGGAAGGCAGTGGGCTCCAATGGTTAGTGCGGGGGGGCTGGGAGCCAGGACTCCTGGGCTCTCTCCCGGCTCTGGGAAGGCAGTGGGCTCCAGTGGTTAGAGGGAGGGCTAGAAGAGGGAACACTGTGGGCTGGCGGTGGCTGGGCCAATGGAAGAGCCCTTGTGCTCCCTGCACCTGTGCTCAGACCCCTTCCCCCCGCCGGTGCTCGTGACGGGGTCTCACCTGGGAGTTGGGCTGGAAGGTGGCGTGCAGGGTTGAGTGCTTCTGGAGGTTCTCGAGCATCAGGGCCTGGGACGGAGAGACAACGAGCTCAGAGACGGATCCCTGCTGCCGAAGGGGCCCCGAGCACTGGCACCCCAGCCCAGCCTCCACTCCCCAGCTCCTCCAAGCCCTCCTGTCCCGACCCTACAGACAGGGCCTGCCCCCGCCCAGCTGAGCCCGACCCTCACACGCATGACCCCACCCAACCATCCAAGTGCTCTCCTTTAACCCACCCACAGCCTAACTCCCTCAATGGACCGCCACGGCCCGCCTAACTGCACGGCGCCTCTGCAGCCCGACCGAACACCCTCTCCCCACCCTTCATCAGTGACTTGACCCAACCCAGATACGCCCGCCCTGACAACCACCTTCCCACCCAATGTCCAGTCTCAGCCCCTCCAACCCAGCAGTCATCCCAGCAAGCCTACATTCAAGGCCTGACTCAACCCTACCCATGCAATGTCTACTCTGTAACCCACCGCACAACCCGAGACCCCCAGTCGACTCTCTCAACACGACGCCCATGGCTGAGCAACTCAGCATTTGCCATCCAACCCACGTGACCCTCCACCAGCCACAGACCTAGCTGTATAGCCCTGAAAATCCACCATCGCACAGACTCTGAACAGCCTCTGCTACGTTCCCGGACCTTCCCAGTACATCCGCCACCCAAACCAACTCCACCGTGAGACAACACCTGTCAGCCATGCTCAACCCGCCAACATCCCCATCCATCGCACTCAACAGCCACCTTTCAACTCACCCATCCAGCTTCATCCCATCTCAATCCATCTGCCGCCCCGTCCACACCTGCCAAATGATTAACCCAACAGAACAACACAAGAGTGGCCATCCAACCCCACCCAGGTCAGCACTCTGTTATAGACTGGATTCAAAGCCCATTATTATCAATGAGATGAAAAACTGTCCTTCGTTCAGGCTTAGCACAAATAACAGTAGGAGTCTCCAAGGCACACCCAAGGCCACTCATGAATACAAACAACTCAGACACAAAGGTTCTCACCGAGTACTGTTTTCGGGATAAAGGTACGTGTGGGTCAGAGTGTGAGAATACTAGACTCAGCACAAGCGAGAGACAAAAACATGGACACAGAGAGAAAGCCAAGCAGGCAGATTGGAAGCACAGTAACGTGGCCTGAAGAAAAAACTAAAAGCAAAAGCTTTTTGGGCACAGAACTGGCTGGAAGGCAAGCCCAGGACAGCAAGCAAAGGAATCATCTGCTGGTGTTGGATTCCTCCTGCATTCAGAGAAAGGAGATTATGTATGTTCTTTGTAAGCAAACAAAAGTGCAGTAGACAAAACACCAGATTCCATTGCCAATTTCTACTCCCAGTTGGAAAAACCCCAGGGCACTGGACTATTCACTCGACCCAAATGAGGTGGATATACGTAACCTAATGTTCTGAACACAACCACCACCCAATCCAGTTCCACAGCACAACTCAACTACAACCCAGCCCAATGTCGGCGGCCAAACTAAACCACCACCGCCACCCAATCCAATGCAACCGCACAAATCAACTACAACACAGCCCAACATCAGCTGTCCGACCCAACCACTACGGCCCAAGAAAATTCCACCGCACAACTCAATGAGAACCCAACCCAAAATCACCTGCCCAATCAAATTCAATCGCCCAACTCAACTAGAACCCAGCCCAACACAGGCTGCCCAACTAAACCACCAAGGCCCAATCCAGTTCCACTGCACAACTCAACTAGAACCCAGCCCAACATTGGCTGTCCAACACAATCACCACTGCCCAATCCAATTCCACTGCCCAACTCAACTACAGAACAAACCAACATTGGATGCCCAACTAAACCACCACTGCCCAATCCAATTCCACTGCACAACTCAACTACAAACCAGCCCAACCTAACCACCATCGCCCAGTCCAATTCCACTGCCCAACTCAACTAGAACACAGCCCAACATTGGCTGGCCAGCTAAACCACCACCGCCCAATCCAATTCCACTGCACAACTCAACTACAACCCAGCCCAACCCAACCACCGTTGCCCAATCCAATTCCATGGCCCAATTCAACTAGAACCCAACCCAATATCGGTTGTCCGATGCAACCACCACAGCCCAACGTCGGCTGCCCACTCCAACCACCACCGCCCAATCCAGTTCAATTGCACAACTCAACTAGAACCCAGCCCAAGACTGGCTGCCCAACTAAACCACCACCACCCAATCCAATTCTACCGCACAACTCAACTACAACCCAACCCAACGTCAGTTGTCCAACACAACCACCACCACCCAATCCAATTCAACTGCACAACTCTAGTAGAATCCAACCCAACACTGGCCGCCCAATCCAACCGCCACCACCCAATCCAATTCCACCGCCCAACTCAACAAGGACTGAACCCAACATCGGCTCCCCAACACAACCACCGTCTCCCAATTAAATTCCACCGCACAACTGAACTAGAACCCAACCCAACATTGGCTATCTAATGCAACCACCACCGCCCAATCTAATTCTACCGCACAACTCAGCCAAAACCCAGCCTAACGTCGGCTGTCCAGTCCAACCATGACCGCCCAATCCAGTTCAATTGCACAACTCAACTACAACCCAGCCCAACATTGGCTGCCCAACTAAACCACCACCGCCCAATCCAATTCTACCGCCCAACTCAACTACAACCCAGCCCAACATAGGCTGCCCAATCTAACCGCCACCACGCAATCCAATTCCATCACACAACTCAACTAGAACCCAGCCCAACGTCAGCTGTCCAACACAACCACCACCGCCCAATCCAATTCCACCGCCCAACACAACTACAGAACAAACCAACATTGCATGCCCAACTCAACCACCACTGCCCAATCCAATTCACTATACAGCGCAACTAAAACCCAACCCAATGTTGGCTGTCCAACTCAACCACTGCCACCCAGTCGAATTCCTTTGCAAATTCAACTACAACTGAAGCAAACAACCGCCACCCAATTTAATTCTACTTTGTAACTCAACAACCTAATCCAGTGTAGATTGTCGAACTCAACATCTGCCATACAACCCACTCCCTCCATACAACTCGGCAACTCAACCCAATGTTGACTGTCCAACACAACAGCTGCCATCCAACCTATTCCACCATATATCTCAGACACAACTCAACTCAACATCGATCATCCAATACAATACAATTCAGTGCTAGCACAACATTCACTCTCTAACCAAACCGACTGTGTCCCTGAACCACAACTCCACCAACCACAAACTGTCCAACAGAACATCCACACGAAGCCCTGCTCCCCACATTGGTGATAGAGTGGGATTTCCCCAAACCTCAACCACCCTGAATTTGTGGTAGCAAGAGGATCCCCCCAAGCCTCAACCCCTCATTTGTGGTACCTATGGGATCTCCCCAAACCCTGCTCCACATTGGAGTCAGCAGTAAGATCTCCCCAAACCCCTGCCCCTCCGTTGGTGGGGGAAGTGGGATCTCCCCAAGCCCCGCCCCCCGTTGGTGGGGGCAGTGGGATCTCCCCAAGCCCCGCCCCCCCGTTGGTGGGGGCAGGGAGATCTCCCCAAGCCCCGCCCCCCGCTGCTGGCGGCAGTAGGCTCTACCCCGGGCCTCCCCCCACCCTTGTGCCCCCCGGGCTCCCCCTTTCCCCGCCCCCCGTCCGTGCGAGGGTGGGATCCCCGCGCATGCGTACTGGCTCCCCCCCGGGGCCCCGGGCCCTGTGCCGGGCGGGGAGCGGGGGTCCCCCCGCGCATGCGCGCTGCGCCCCGCGCCTCACCCCGCGGAGCCGCTTGATGAGCGCGCTCTTCTGGCCGCTCTTGGCCAGGCCGCGCTGCTGCAGGGCCGCCTTCAGGTCGGCGACCCGCAGCGCCTGCAGCGGCCTCCCGTCCAGAGTCACCTCCTCCCCGTCCGCCATCTTGTGTGGCGCCGCTGCCGGCCTCCTCCCTCGCCCGGCCCGGGCCCGCTCGGCAACTTCCGGCCGCGCTTCGGCTCTTTCCGGAGACGCTCGGCCGGCTCCGGGCCGCCCCGCGCGCGACTTCGGCTCTTTCCGGCGCCACTCGGCGGCCTTCGCCCACCCGGAAGTCCCCGCCTCGGCTCTTCGGGTCTTTCCGGACTCGCTTCGGTCCGCGCCGGCGCCATCGCGCACCCGGAAGTGGGCTTCGGGACTTTCCGTCATTCCTCGGGAGCTTCCGGGTTGCGGCTCGGGACCTGGAAGTGAGGTCCAGAAGGGCTCGGGTGCGTCCGTCCTTACTCGGAAAACATCGAGCACGTCCGGCACCGACTCGGTTCCGTCACTGCGCATGCGCCGGACGGCGGCCGTTCGGACGCGCTCGGTTATTTCCGCCGCCAGCCGAAGGTGCGTCCGTGCGCTCGGGCCGCTCCGGAACCGCTCGTGTACTTCCGCCCGACACTCGCGGGCGGGGCCACGGTGAAAACGAGGCTGGGCCGGGGGCTGCGCGTGGAGACGCCTGACGATCGCGGAACGGACCCGGGTGAGGACTGAGCTCTCCCCCGGCCGGGCTCTGTCCCCCTCCTTGCCCGAGGAGGCGGGGCTAACAGCATCGGGACGGGGCTATCCCGGGGGCGGGGATGTGTCCAGGGGCGGAGCTAACAGCACAGGGGCGGGGCTGCACCCAGGAGGGCGGAGCTAACAGCACAGGGTCGGGCCTGTTCCCAGGGGGCGGAGCTAACAGAACAGGGGCGGGGCTGCACCCAGGGGGCGGAGCTAACAGCACGGGGCGGGGCTGCACCCAGGGGGCGGAGCTAATAGCACAGGGGTGGGGCTGTGCCCAGGACGGGGGGCTATCCCCAGGGGATGGGGCTAACCACGGGGGCGGGGCTAATTGCACTGGGGCAGGGCTGTGCCCAGGGTTGGGGCTATCCCCAGGGGGCGGGGCTCTGACCCTGGCGCTGACCCCTCTCTCCCCAGATGGCGGAGCGCCCCCTGCCGGTGCGTGGGGTGGCCCAGGAGATGCGCTGCGTCCTGCACTGGTTCTCGGGCTGGGCGCCCCCCCAGCGCCAGCGCTTCCTGCGGGACCTGCTGGCCAAGGCTGTGCCCGGCAAGCTGCGCCCCCTGCTGGAGGAGCTGGAGGGGCTGAGCCTCTCCGGGGCGCCCGCCCCGCCCCCCTCCCTCTTCCAGTGCCAGCTGCGCCTCTGGGACCAGTGGTTCCGGGGCTGGAGCGAGCCGGAGCGCAACCACTTCCTGGCCCGGCTGGAGCAGGTCGACCCGGACTTCGCCGCCCACTTCTACTGCCAGCTAGCGGCCACCGCCGGGCAGGAATAGATGGCTGGGGGCTGCCCCCCGGCGCCGCGCCACGCCAGGGACCCCCTTCCCAGTCTGCGCTGGGGGGTGAAAACCCCCCACATCTGCTCACCAGCCTCCATTCCGCGGAAGCGGTTTACGTAGGACCTACCGTAAGGTGGCCTGTTTACAGAGCACCTGCAAAACGTCACCAGCAGGGGGCTCTGTGACAACCCCTCCCCCAGTGTGGCTGGATGAGCCTCGATTTCATTGAGGACTTCTGTTTATGTGGGTCCTACAGTAAGTCGGCCTGTTGACGTAGGACCGAGAAGAAGTTGGCAGCTGTGGGAAAGGCGTCTCTCAGGATGCACATCGCTGTCCTCAGGTGACAATAAGTGAGTCTGTTTCTGTAGGGCCTACACATCATTGCATCAGCCAGCCAGGTGCCCAGCGGGCGACCCACTCCGTGCCAGCCTCCAGGCCAGTCACCACGGTTGCATCTGTTGATATAGGCCCTACAATGCTTTCCGCGCCCCATCCGCAGCGTGAGCTACACCAGTGGCCGTTTCTTCATGGGGACTCATTTACGTAGGACCTACAGGGCTGTCCCGAGTGCCTGGAGCAGCCAGCGGAGGCCCGGGGAGGAGGCCCGGGGGGGGTCACCGAGTTGTTTATAAACAGTGTATGGGTCCAAAAGCACCAACACAGCACACCGTGTGGTCTGTTCACAGCGCTGCCATGGGTGGGGGCTGGGAGGCAGGACTCCTGGGTTCTCTCCCGGCTGTGGGAGGGAAGCACAGAGGGTGAGGGTTTCCATGGTTGGGGTGGGGGTGCAGAGGGGGTGGGGGAGGGGAGGTGCAGAGTCAGGGTGAGAGGGGGGAAGGGGGAAGCGTCGTAGAGTGGGGCGCACAGGGCGGGGGAGGGGAGGTGCAGAGTTGGGGTGGGAGGGGGGAAAGGGGGAAGCGGCGTAAAGGGGGGTGCACAAGGCAAGGGAGGGGAGCACAGAGGGTGAGGGTTTCCCTCGTTGGGGTGGGGGTGCAGAGGGGGGGGAGGTGCAGAGTCGGGCGGAAGTGGCGTAGATGGGGACGCACAGGGCTGGGGAGGGGAGGTGCAGAGTTGGGGGGAAGAGGGAAGCAGTGCAGAGGGGGGGGCGCACAGGGCGGCGGAGGGGAGCACAGAGGTTGAGGGTTTCCCTGGTTGGGGTGAGGGTGCAGAGGGGGTGTCGGAGGCGAGGTGCAGAGTCGGGGGGAAGGGGAAGTGGCGTAGAGGAGGCGCACAGGGTGGAGGGGGAAGTGCGGAGTCAGGGGAGAGGGGGGAAGCGGCATAGAGAGGGGCGCACAGGGTGTGGGAGGGGAGGTGCAGAGTCGGAGGGGAAGGGGGAAGCGGCGTTGATGGGGACGCACAGGGCTGGGGAGGGGAGGTGCAGAGTTGGGGGGAAGAGGGAAGCGGTGCAGAGGGGGGCGCACAGGGCGGCGGAGGGGAGCACAGAGGTTGAGGGTTTCCCTGGTTGGGGTGAGGGTGCAGAGGGGGTGGGGGAGGCGAGGTGCAGAGTCGGGGGAGAGGGGGGAAGTGGCGTAGAGGAGGCGCACAGGGTGGAGGGGGAAGTGCAGAGTCAGGGGAGAGGGGGGAAGCGGCGTAGAGGGGGACGCACAGGGTGGGGGAGGGGACGTGCAGAGTCGGGGGGAAGAGGGAAGCGGCGTAGAGGGGGACGCACAGGGCGGGGGAGGGGAGGTGCAGAGTCGGGGGAGAGGGGGGAAGCGGCGTAGAGGGGGAGGCACAGGGCGGGGGAGGGGACGTGCAGAGTCGGGGGGAAGAGGGAAGCGGCGTAGAGGGGGGCGCACAGGGTGGGGGAGGGGAGGTGCAGAGTCGAGGGAGACGGGGGAAGCGGCGTAGAGGGGGACGCACAGGGCGGGGGAGGGGAGGTGCAGAGTCGGGGGAGAGGGGGGAAGCGGCGTAGAGGGGGAGGCACAGGGCGGGGGAGGGGAGGTGCAGAGTCAGGGGAGAGGGGGGAAGCGGCGTAGAGGGGGACGCACAGGGTGGGGGAGGGGACGTGCAGAGTCGAGGGAGACGGGGGAAGCGGTGCAGAGGGGGGCGCACAGGGTGGGGGAGGGGAGGTGCAGAGTCGAGGGAGACGGGGGAAGCGGTGCAGAGGGGGGCGCACAGGGTGGGGGAGGGGACGTGCAGAGTTGGGGGAAGAGGGAAGCGGCGTAGAGGGTGACGCACAGGGCGGGGGAGGGGAGGTGCAGAGTCGGGGGAGAGGGGGGAAGCGGCGTAGAGGGGGGCGCACAGGGTGGGGGAGGGGAGGTGCAGAGTTGGGGGGAAGGGAGAAGCGGCGTAGAGAGGGGCGCACAGGGTGGGGGAGGGGAGGTGCAGAGTTGGGGTGGGAGGGGAGAAGGGGGAAGCGGTGCAGAGGGGGGCGCACAGGGTGGGGGAGGGGAGGTGCAGAGTTGGGAGGGGAAGGGGGAAGCGGCGTAGAGAGGGGCGCACAGGGTGGGGGAGGGGAGGTGCAGAGTTGGGGTGGGAGGGGGAAGGGGGAAGCGGCGTAGAGAGGGGCGCACAGGGTGTGGGAGGGGAGGTGCAGAGTCGGGGGGAAGAGGGAAGCGGCGTAGAGAGGGGCGCACAGGGTGGGGGAGGGGAGGTGCAGAGTTGGGGGGAAGAGGGAAGCGGCGTAGAGAGGGGCGCACAGGGTGGGGGAGGGGAGGTGCAGAGTCGGGGGGAAGGGGAAGCGGCTTAGAGGGGGACGCACAGGGCGGGGGAGGGGAGGTGCAGAGTCGGGGGAGAGGGGGGAAGCGGCGTAGAGGGGGAGGCACAGGGCGGGGGAGGGGACGTGCAGAGTCGGGGGGAAGAGGGAAGCGGCGTAGAGGGGGGCGCACAGGGTGGGGGAGGGGAGGTGCAGAGTCGAGGGAGACGGGGGAAGCGGTGCAGAGGGGGGCGCACAGGGTGGGGGAGGGGACGTGCAGAGTTGGGGGGAAGAGGGAAGCGGCGTAGAGGGTGACGCACAGGGCGGGGGAGGGGACGTGCAGAGTCGGGGGGAAGAGGGAAGCGGCGTAGAGGGGGGCGCACAGGGTAGGGGAGGGGAGGTGCAGAGTCGGGAGGGGAAGGGGGAAGCGGCGTAGAGGGGGCGCACAGGGTGGGGGAGGGGAGGTGCAGAGTTGGGAGGGGAAGGGGGAAGCGGCGTAGAGAGGGGCGCACAGGGTGGGGGAGGGGAGGTGCAGAGTCAGGAGGGGAAGGGGGAAGGGGCGTAGAGAGGGGCGCACAGGGTGGGGGAGGGGAGGTGCAGAGTCAGGAGGGGAAGGGGGAAGGGGCGTAGAGGGGGCGCACAGGGCGGGGAAGGGGAGGTGCAGAGTCGGGGGGGAAGGGGGAAGCGGCGTAGAGGGGGCGCACAGGGCGGGGGAGGGGATCTCCCAGCTCCGCGCTGCGGGTGGCGAGAGCCTGGCCGGGAGTTTCGCAAACCCGGGGGGGCCTCGGGGTAACGGCCTGTTTCACAATTCAGTGCAATCTCCCCGGCCGGGGGGGGTATCTGGGGGACATGGGGGACGCTCCACCCCTGCGGGGGACAGTGTCTCTGCCCCACCCCCCCAGGAAGGTCTGGAGGTTGAGACACCGACCACGGGCTGAACCAACCGGCATTGCACAATGCCACAGCCGGGGGAGGGGAGACCGGCCAGAGCACAGGACCCAGGCGTCCGGGCCAGCGCCCCGCGGGTCCCCCATCACTCCCAGGCCAGCAGAGAGAGCCTGGGATGGGACCCAGGCGTCCGGGCCAGCGCCCCGCGGGTCCCCCATCGCTCCCAGGCCAGCAGAGAGAGCCTGGGATGGGACCCAGGCGTCCGGGCCAGCTCCTGCAGGTCCCCCATCGCTCCCAGGCCAGCAGAGAGAGCCTGGGATGGGACCCAGGCAACCAGGCCAGCTCCCACGGGTCCCCCATCGCTCCCAGGCCAGCAGAGAGAGCCTGGGATGGGACCCAGGCATCCGGGCCAGCGCCCCGCGGGTCCCCCATCGCTCCCAGGCCAGCAGAGAGAGCCTGGGATGGGACCCAGGCATCCGGGCCAGCTCCCACGGGTCCCCCATCGCTCCCAGGCCAGCAGAGAGAGCCTGGGATGGGACCCAGGCGTCCGGGCCAGCTCCTGCAGGTCCCCCATCGCTCCCAGGCCAGCAGAGAGAGCCTGGGATGGGACCCAGGCAACCAGGCCAGCTCCCACGGGTCCCCCATCGCTCCCAGGCCAGCAGAGAGAGCCTGGGATGGGACCCAGGCATCCGGGCCAGCTCCCACGGGTCCCCCATCGCTCCCAGGCCAGCAGAGAGAGCCTGGGATGGGACCCAGGCATCTGGGCCAGCCCAGTGCAGTCCGGGCGGGGGCTGGGGGGCAGCGAGCCAGCCTGACCGGGATCCCCTGCTCAGGCCCCCCATTCCGTGCCCCTAATTCAGGTGACCTCCCTGCATTTGTGGCTGGACCAGGGTCGCTGCCCTGCTCCTGGCCCGGCTGCGTCTCTGCCTCAGTTTCCCACAACGCCCCACAGCCCAGTGTTTCTTCCGAATGGGGGGAGCAGCTGGGGCTCATCCGACCCCGCCTGCCCCCTGCAGCTCCACGTCCTTCCCTGGGGGGGCGGCGAATGGGGACTATGGGGCGCTGGGCCCCCGAAAAGGTGAGACATCCTGTGAAGGTGACCCCGGGGACCAGCTATCGGTGCCCCCCCCCCGCACAGATCACCGGGACAGTGACCCCGGGGAGCAGCGATCGGTGCCCCCCCCCACAGATCATCGGGACGGTGACCCCGGGGACCAGCGATCGCTGCCCTGCCCCCCACAGATCACCGGGACGGTGACCCCGGGGACCAGCTATCGGTGCCCCCCCCCCGCACAGATCACCGGGACGGTGACCCCGGGGACCAGCGATCGCTGCCCTGCCCCCCACAGATCACCGGGACGGTGACCCCGGGGACCAGCTATCGGTGCCCCCCCGCACAGATCACCGGGACGGTGACCCCGGGGAGCAGCTATCGGTGCCCCCCCGCACAGATCACCGGGACGGTGACCCCGGGGAGCAGCGATCGGTGCCCCCCCCCCCGCACAGATCACCGGGACGGTGACCCCGGGGAGCAGCTATCGGTGCCCCCCCCCCCCCACAGATCACTGGGACGGTGACCCCGGGGACCAGCTATCGGTGCCCCCCCCCCCGCACAGATCACCGGGACGGTGACCCCGGGGACCAGCGATCGGTGCCCCCCCCCCGCACAGATCACCGGGACAGTGACCCCGGGGACCAGCAATCGCTGCCGTGCCCCCCACAGATCACTGGGACGGTGACCCCGGGGACCAGCTATCGGTGCCCCCCCCCGCACAGATCACCGGGACAGTGACCCCGGGGACCAGCGATCGCTGCCGTGCCCCCCACAGATCACTGGGACGGTGACCCCGGGGACCAGCTATCGGTGCCCCCCCGCACAGATCACCGGGACGGTGACCCCGGGGAGCAGCTATCGGTGCCCCCCCCGCACAGATCACCGGGACGGTGACCCCGGGGAGCAGCTATCGGTGCCCCCCCCCGCACAGATCACCGGGACGGTGACCCCGGGGAGCAGCTATCGGTGCCCCCCCCCGCACAGATCACCGGGACAGTGACCCCGGGGAGCAGCGATCGGTGCCCCCCCCGCACAAATCACTGGGACGGTTACCCCGGGGACCAGCGATGGCTGCCCTGCCCCCCACAGATCACTGGGACGGTGACCCCAGGGACCAGCTATCGGTGCCCCCCCCCCGCACAGATCACGGGGACGGTGACCCCGGGGACCAGCTATCGGTGCCCCCCCCGCACAGATCACCGGGACGGTGACCCCGGGGAGCAGCTATCGGTGCCCCCCCGACACACAGATCACCGGGACGGTTACCCCGGGGACCAGCTATCGGTGCCCCCCCCGCACAAATCACTGGGACGGTGACCCCGGGGAGCAGCTATCGGTGCCCCCCCCGCACAGATCACCGGGACGGTGACCCCGGGGAGCAGCTATCGGTGCCCCCCCCACAGATCACCGGGACGGTGACCCCGGGGAGCAGCGATCGGTGCCCCCCCGCACAGATCACCGGGACGGTGACCCCGGGGAGCAGCAATCGGTGCCCCCCCCCACAGATCACCGGGACGGTGACCCCGGGGAGCAGCGATCGGTGCCCCCCCCCCCAGATCACCAGGACAGTGACCCCGGGGACCAGCGATCGGCGCCCCCTGCCCCACCCCCACAGATCACCAGGCCCGGGCGTGTCAGCGGGTTTATTGGGTGACTCAGCTGCAGGCCCCCAGCCCCTTGCCCAGCATGGCGGCCTCGGGCACCTGGCGGAACAGGGCCCGGAGCGTGTCGAGCTCCTGGCTCAGCTGTGCCACCCGGCTCTGCAGCCGCTCGTTCTCCGCCGCCAGCTCCAGCACCCGCTGCTGCGTCTCCAGCACCCGCCGCTTGGCCTTGTCCCGGCTCTTGCGCACGGCAATGTTGTTCCGCTCCCGGCGCAGCCGGTACTCCAGGCTGTCCTTGTTCACCGCCTTCTTCCCCTTCCCCGGACCCGGCGAGGCCAGCAGTGGGCTGCAAGGGGGGCCCTGGGGAGAGAAACGGCCAGGTGGGGCTGCGGGTCGGGAGTGAGTGGCACTGTGGGGCGTGGGGGGCTGCAGGAGGGGAGCGGGAGGGCGCTGGGGGGCTGCGAGTCGGGAGTGAGGGTCACCTAGGGACGTGGGGGGCTGCAGGTCAGGAGTGAGGGGCACCGTGGGGGGCTGCAGGAGGGGAGCAGGAGGGAACTGGGGGGGGCTGCGTGTCGGGAGTGAGGGGCACCGAGGGGCATGGGGGGCTGCAGGAGGGGAACGGGAGGGCGCTGGGGGGCTGCGGGTCGGGAGTGAGGGGCACCGTGGGGGGGAGCAGGAGGGCGCTGGGGGGCTGTGGGTCGGGAGTGAGGGGCACCGTGGGGGGGAGCAGGAGGGCGCTGGGGGGCTGTGGGTCGGGAGTGAGGGGCACCGAGGGGCATGGGGGGCTGCAGGAGGGGAACGGGAGGGCGCTGGGGGGCTGCGGGTCGGGAGTGAGGGGCACCGTGGGGGGGGAGCAGGAGGGCGCTGGGGGGCTGTGGGTCGGGAGTGAGGGGCACCTTACCTTGAGTGTGCGCAGGGCCGGGCCAGCGCCCCCGGGTGGCAGGCTGATGGCAGTTTGCCCGCAATGCGCCACCTGGAAGGGCAGGGGGTTGTAGCCGCTGCGGCGCCCAGGCTCCGCCCCCCGCGGCTCCTCCTTCACCAGGGCGCTGTAGCCCTTGTGGGGGCTCCCGTAGCCCCAGGGCTCCCCCTGCAGGTAGCCCGGGAAGGGGGTGCTCTTCGGCGCCCGCTGCGGGGGGCCCTGCAGAAGCTCCGACAGCAGCTGCTCATCGCCGATGTAGGCAGCCAGATCGATGGAGCCCTCGTGCTCCCCGAGTGCCCCCAGCTCTGACGCCATGGGCCGCGGGGGCGCCCGC
Organism: Glyptemys insculpta; assembly: GCA_032172135.1. Classification (NCBI taxonomy): domain Eukaryota; kingdom Metazoa; phylum Chordata; order Testudines; family Emydidae; genus Glyptemys; species Glyptemys insculpta. The sequence continues at coordinate 38,112,776 of JAVMKA010000015.1, forward strand.
TCGCAATCGTAGAACCCCCCCTGCGACATGGTGTGCTGTCTCCCTCCGCTCGCTTCTCGCTCGCTCCTTCGCCTCTTGGTCCTCGCTCGCTCCTTCGCCTCTCTCCCTCTGCTCGCCTCTCGCTCGCTCCTTCGCCTCTTGGTCCTCGCTCGGTCCTTCGCCTCTCTCCCTCTGCTCGCCTCTCGCTCGCTCCTTCGCCTCTTGGTCCTCGCTCGCTCCTTCGCCTCTCTCCCTCTGCTCGCCTCTCGCTCGCTCCTTCGCCTCTCGGCCCTCGCTCGCCTCTCGCTCGCTCCTTCGCCTCTCTCCCTCCTCTCGCCTCTCGCTCGCTCCTTCGCCTCTCTCCCTCCGCTTGCCTCTCACTCGCTCCTTCGCCTCTCTCCCTCCTCTCGCCTCTCACTCGCTCCTTCGCCTCTCTCCCTCCTCTCGCCTCTCACTCGCTCCTTCGCCTCTCTCCCTCCTCTCGCCTCTCGCTCGCTCCTTCGCCTCTCTCCCTCCTCTCGCCTCTCACTCGCTCCTTCGCCTCTCTCCCTCCTCTCGCCTCTCACTCGCTCCTTCGCCTCTCTCCCTCCGCTTGCCTCTCGCTGGGTCCTTCGCCTCTCTCCCTCCTCTCGCCTCTCACTGGGTCCTTCGCCTCTCTCCCTCCGCTTGCTCCTCGCTCGCTCCTTCGCCTCTCTCCCTCCGCTTGCGCCTCGCTTGCTTCTTCGCCTCTCGGCCCTCGCTCGCCTCTTGCTCGCTCCTTCGCCTCTCTCCCTCCGCTCGCCTCGCTCGCTCCTTTGCCTCTCTCCCTCCGCTTGCCTCTCGCTCGCTCCTTCGCCTCTCGGTCCTCGCTCGCTCCTTTGCCTCTCTCCCTCCGCTTGCGCCTCGCTCGCTCCTTTGCCTCTCTCCCTCCGCTTGCCTCTTGCTCGCTCCTTCGCCTCTCTCCCTCCGCTTGCCTCTTGCTCGCTCCTTCGCCTCTCTCCCTCCGCTCACCACTCGCTCAAACCTCTGCGCCCTCAGTCATTTTCTCATTTGTTTCTCTCTTGTTCTCTCTCTCGTTCCTTCCTTCCTCACAGGCTGCGTCTGCCGCTTCTTCTTGCCTCTCTTCCTCTTTTTCACGCCAATTCGTTCCTTCGTTTCTTTCTCTCCGTCAGTCACTTTCTCCTTCGTTCCCCTCTCCGCCTGTTCGTTGCTTTCTTGGGTTTCCGTCTCTCGCTGATTTTCTTTCTCTCCTTTTTCTCGGATTCGTTCCTTTTCTCTCTCTCCGTCAGCCCCTTTCTCCTGCTGTCTTTCCTCCCCTCTGTCTGGGTCTAATCCAGACCCCCCCCCCCAACCTCCCGCAGTCCTTTGTAGCTTCTCTCTCTTCTCTCGGCCCTGTTTCGTTCCCTCTCTCCGTCCGGGGCTCTATCTCGCTCCCCAGCTTCTCTACCCAGCTCTGCCTCCTTCTCTCTCTCTGCGTCTCTCTCTCGTTCCCCCCATCCCCCCGCCCCCCTTTTCCTTCCTCTTTCCGACGGGCTCCCCGGCTCCCCCTGCTGATGGCCCCAGTGGCCCCCACCCTGCGACAGCCCCAGAGAGGGGGCCCCCTTCCCTGCCCCCCAAAGGGGCTGGGCTGATGGCAGGGGCGTCTCCCCTCAATATTCGGGGGAGCCCAGGGGGCCGTAGCACCAACCCCTCCCTATGCCCCCCTTTTTCAAATAACACCCCAACTTCACCTCTCACAGCCCCGCCCCATGGCCCACAAGCCACACCCACTGATTGACTCCACCCTCTGCCCCCCCAGCTCTGCGGTGCCCTTCACTTGCAACCTGCAGCCCCTGATAGCCCAGCCCTGAAGTTGCCCCTCACTCCCGACCCGCAGCCCCCTGCCAGCCCAGCCCTGCCCCCCACACCCTGCCGGTGCCCCTCACTCCCGACCCGCAGCCCCTGCTAGCCCAGCGCTGGGCTTCCCACCCCCCGCCCCACACAATTACCCTGGGCCCGACAGGCCGGTGGGGCAGGCCTGGGGTGTGAGGGCCATCACTGGCCACAAGGTGGCACCATTACATGAAAAATCCCGTTCCAGGTGCAGTGGGGAGGCCACTGGCTGGGGGGGGGGAGCTCCTGGCATGGGGTGGGCACTATGGGTCAGGGATCACTAGGTGTGAGTGGGGGGTTCGTGCAGTGGGGGGCACTGGCTGGGGGTGTAGGTCCCAGCAGGGGGTGCTGGAAGGTGCTAGGTGTGTGTGGGGGTCCCAGCAGGAGATGCTGGGGGGCACTGACTGGGGGGCGAGCTCCCAGCAGGGGGGGCTATGGGGTGGGCAGCACTGGCTGTGGGTGTAGGCTCCAGCAGGGGGGATTATGAGGGTCTCAATAGGGGGCGCTGTGGTGTGCCAACAGGGGGTGCAGGGGGGGTCTCAGCAAGGGGCATTAGGGAGGGGCCTGGGGGGGGTCCCAGCAAGGGGCGTTAGGGAGGGTCCTGGGGGGGTCCCAGCAGGGGGCACTGGGGGGGTCCCAGGAGGGGCCCAGGGTTCCTAGCAAGGGGCGTTGGGGGGGGTCCCAGCAGGGGGCACTGGGGGAGGTCCCAGCAAGGGGCGTTGGGGGGGTCCCAGGAGGGGGCACCGGGGGAGGTCCCAGCAAGGGGCGTTGGGGGGGTCCCAGGAGGGGGCACTGGGGGAGGTCCCAGCAAGGGGCATCAGGAGGGGGCACTGGGGAGGTCCCAGGAGGGGCTCGTGGGGGTCCCAGCAAGGGGCATTAGGGGGGGTCCCAGGAGGGGGCACGGGGGGGTCCCAGCAAGGGGCGTTATGGGGGGGTCCCAGGAGGGCCTGGGGGGTCCCAGCAATAGGTTTTAGGGGGGGCCCAGGAGGGGGCACTGGGGGGGTCCCAGCAAGGGGTGTTGAGGGGGTCCCAGGAGGGGGCACTGGGGGAGGTCCCAGCAAGGGGCGTTATGGAGGGTCCCAGCAGGGGGCACTGGGGGGTCCTAGAAGGGGCGTTATGGGGGGTCCCAGGAAGCGGGCACTGGGGGGGTCCAGGAGGGGGTGTTGTGGGGGGTCCCAGCCCTCACTGTCCCCAGCCCCCCAGCCAGGCTCTGCGGCGCTGAGGTCACTGTATTTATTACATCGAAAACCAGAGACAAACGGTGGAAAAGGCCACAAAGTCGGAGCCCAAACGTTGGGGGCCAGAGAACGGGGTTAAGGCATCTGCGAGTGACGGAGCTCCCACCTCTGCCAGCAGGGGGCGCCGTGGGGAGTGGGGTGTGGAGAGCAGGGAGCGGGGTGGGGGCTGTAGGGGGGGTGGGCACCATGGGGAGTGGGGCGGAGGCTGTGGGGAGTGGAGTGGGGGCTGTAGGGAGTCATGGGGAGCGGGGGCCATTGGCGGAGGTGGGCACCATGGGGAGCGGGGCAGGGGCTGTAGGGTGCCGTGGGGAGCGGGGCGGGTGCCGTGGGGAGTGGGGCGGGCGCCGTGGGCACCGTGGGGTGCAGTCCATGGCAGGGTGGGGGGCTCAGTCGTGGGGCTTGTCGGGGTCCCTGGTGTTGCACATGGGCTCCAGCTGCTCGGTGCGCTCAGGGTCGGGGGGCTCCATCTCGGGGTACACCACCCCACAGAGCTTCTGGGTCACCCGCGTCACCGCCGCTGGGGGGAGACAGGGGGTCAGAGAGCCGGGAGGCCCGGGCCCTTCCTCCAACCCCTGGCCAGCTGCTCCCCTTCCCCCGCCCCTCTGTGCCCCTTCCCCTGCCCCTCTGCGCCCCTTCCCCCGCCCGGCTGCGCCCTCTGCCCCCGCCCCTCTGCGTCCCTTCCCCCGCCCGGCTGCACCCTCTGCCCCCGCCCGGCTGCACCCTCTGCCCCCGCCCGGCTGCGTCCCCTTCCCCCGCCCCTCTGTGCCCCTTCCCCCGCCACTCTGCGACCCTTTCCCCGCCCGCCTGCTCCCCTTCCCCCGCCCGGCTGCTCCCCCTTCCCCCGCCCCTCTGCGCCCCTTCCCCCGCCCGGCTGCGCCCTCTGCCCCCGCCCGGCTGCGTCCCCTTCCCCCGCCCCTCTGTGCCCCTTCCCCCGCCACTCTGCGACCCTTTCCCCGCCCGCCTGCTCCCCTTCCCCCGCCCGGCTGCTCCCCCTTCCCCCGCCCCTCTGCGCCCCTTCCCCCGCCCGGCTGCGCCCTCTGCCCCCGCCCCTCTGCGCCCCTTCCCCCGCCCCTCTGCGCCCCTTCCCCCGCCCCTCTGCGCCCCTTCCCCCGCCCGGCTGCACCCTCTGCCCCCGCCCGGCTGCTCCCCTTCCCCCGCCCCTCTGCGCCCCTTCCCCCGCCCGGCTGCACCCTCTGCCCCCGCCCGGCTGCTCCCCCTTCCCCCGCCCCTCTGCGCCCCTTCCCCCGCCACTCTGCGTCTCTTCCCCCGCCCGGCTGCTCCCCTTCCCCCGCCCCTCTGCGCCCCTTCCCCCGCCCGGCTGCACCCTCTGCCCCCGCCCGGCTGCGTCCCCTTCCCCCGCCCCTCTGCGACCCTTTCCCCGCCCCTCTGCGCCCCTTCCCCCGCCCGGCTGCGCCCTCTGCCCCCGCCCCTCTGCGCCCCTTCCCCCGCCCCTCTGCGCCCCTTCCCCCGCCCGGCTGCGCCCTCTGCCCCCGCCCCTCTGCGCCCCTTCCCCCGCCCCTCTGCGCCCCTTCCCCCGCCCGGCTGCTCCCCTTCCCCCGCCCCTCTGCGCCCCTTCCCCCGCCCGGCTGCTCCCCTTCCCCCGCCCCTCTGTGCCCCTTCCCCCGCCACTCTGTGCCCCTTCCCCCGCCCCTCTGTGCCCCTTCCCCCGCCACTCTGTGCCCCTTCCCCCGCCCCTCTGCGCCCCTTCTCCCGCCCGGCTGCGCCCCTTCCCCCGCCCCTCTGCGCCCCTTCCCCCGCCCGGCTGCACCCTCTGCCCCCGCCCGGCTGCTCCCCTTCCCCCGCCCCTCTGCGCCCCTTCCCCCGCCCGGCTGCACCCTCTGCCCCCGCCCGGCTGCTCCCCTTCCCCCCCCGCCCGGCTGCCCCCCCCGGCCCTCGCCCGGCTGCGCCCCTTCCCCCGCCCGGCTGCTCCCCTTCCCCCGCCATCGCCCGGCCGGCTGCCCCACCCCCACTCACCCAGGCAGGTGTAGACGGCGGGTGGCTTGTGGTGCCAGGCCACGCCCAGCCCGTAGACGGGCACCCCGGTCAGCATGATGGCCAGCCCCACGCCGCACACCACCGGCTCCGACCACAGGCTGAAGAGCAGCAGGAAGGCCCAGAAGAGCAGGTAGAGCACGGGGAAGAACAGGCTGACCTGGGGGGACAGGGGGCTCAGCCGGGAGCGGGGCATACAGGGGCTGGGGGCAGGGCAGTGGGCAGGATATGCAGGGCAGGGCTCACTTTGGTGGGTTGGGGCACACAAGGTGGGGGGGCACATGGGGCAGGGGGTGGGGCTCACCTTGATGGGGCGGGCCATGCAAGGTAGGGCGGGGTGCAGGGGGCGGGCCATGGGTGCTGGGGGCAGGGCACACAGGGCAGGAGGCGGGCTCACCTTGATGGGCCGGGCCATGTGGGGCTGGGCCGGGGAATGGGGGCAGGGGGCGAGGAACAAGGGTAGGGGCAGGGCAGGGGCGGGCTCACCTTGATGGGCCGGGCCATGTGGGGCTGGGGTGGGGAATGGGGGCAGGGGGCGGGCTCACCTTGATGGGCTGGGCCATGTAGGGCAGGGGCGGGGAATGGGGGCAGGGGGCGGGGCAGGAGGCAGGCTTACCTTGATGGGCCGGGCCATGTGGGGCTGGGGGTGGGGAACGGGGGTAGGGGGCGGGCTCACCTTGATGGGCCGGGCCATGTGGGGCAGGGGGCGGGGAATGGGGGCGGGGCAGGGGCGGGCTCACCTTGATGGGCCGGGCCATGTGGGGCTGGGGGTGGGGAACGGGGGTAGGGGGCGAGCTCACCTTGATGGGCTGGGCCATGTGGGTCTGGGGGTGGGGAACGGGGGTAGGGGGCGGGCTCACCTTGATGGGCCAGGCCATGTGGGGCTCGGGGTGGGAAACGGGGGCAGGGGGCGGGCTCACCTTGATGGGCCGGGCCATGTGGGGCAGGGGGCGGGGAATGGGGGCAGGGGGCGGGGCAGGAGGCGGGCTCACCTTGATGGGCCGGGCCATGTGGGGCTGGGGGTGGGGAACGGCGGTAGGGGGCCGGCAGGGGGCGGGCTCACCTTGATGGGCTGGGCCATGTAGGGCAGGGGCGGGGAATGGGGGCAGGGGGCGGGGCAGGAGGCGGGCTTACCTTGATGGGCCGGGCCATGTGGGGCTGGGGGCGGGGAATGGGGGCAGGGGGCGGGGCAGGAGGCGGGCTCACCTTGATGGGCCGGGCCATGTGGGGCTGGGGGTGGGGAACGGCGGTAGGGGGCCGGCAGGGGGCGGGCTCACCTTGATGGGCTGGGCCATGTAGGGCAGGGGCGGGGAATGGGGGTAGGGGGCAGGGCAGGAGGCGGGCTTACCTTGATGGGCCGGGCCATGTGGGCCTGGGGGTGGGGAACGGGGGTAGGGGGCGGGCTCACCTTGATGGGCCGGGCCATGTGGGGCTGGGGGTGGGGAACGGCGGTAGGGGGCCGGCAGGGGGCGGGCTCACCTTGATGGGCTGGGCCATGTAGGGCAGGGGCGGGGAATGGGGGCAGGGGGCGGGGCAGGAGGCGGGCTTACCTTGATGGGCCGGGCCATGTGGGGCTGGGGGTGGGGAACGGGGGTAGGGGGCGGGCTCACCTTGATGGGCCGGGCCATGTGGGGCTGGCGCCAGCGCAGCACGATCTGCCCGGCCACAGTCACCCCATAGAACAGGTAGTTGATGAACCCCACGTAGTTGATCAGGGTGTAAATGTCGCTCGTCACCAGCATCAGCAGCGTGGACAGGCACTGTAGGGAGGGGGGCTATGGGGTGGGGCCATGCTGGACCCCGCCCCATCCCAGAGACCCCACCCACCACCATGCCGCAAGCCCCACCCCTGGGACTAGAGACCCAGCACCCACTCCGCAAGCCACGCCCCTGATCCAGAGACTCCTCCCCCACTCCCCCCCACCCCAGTGACTCACGGTGAAGAGCAGGGCGGGGATAGGGGTGCAGCGCTGCATGTGGATCATGGCCAGCAGGCTGGGGAGGTGGCCCTCACGGGCTCCCGCGAAGAACAGCCTGTGGGGGAGGGGAGACGTAAGCATGGGGGAGCTCTCAGTGCCATCAGTAGGGTTCAGGGTGAACGCCAGGCTGCGGGGAGACGAGGGAGGAGACTCCATCCCCTCCCCCGCCAGGGGCAGGGCCTGTGGGGGGCGGGGTCACTCACCGGGAGGAGGTGAAGAGGGAGCCATTCACACCCCCGAAGGTGGACAGGGCCACGGAGATGGGCATGATCCAGGCCATGACACCCAGCAGCTTCTCCCCAAACGTCTGGGGAGGAAAGAGGGGAGGAGTCAGGGGGAGAGCTCAATGCAGGGGCAGGGCCAGCAGCTCCTGGGGCGACATGGCGGTGACGTAGGCTCGGTTGGCGGGGTTGGGGGGCTGTGGGCGGGGCTCAGGCAGGGGCGGGGCTCTGGCTGGGGGCAGGGCTCAGGCGGGGTCGGGGGTCACCACAGCCATGGCGTTGGAGGCCAGCAGCTCCTGGGGCGACATGGCGGTGACGTAGGCTCCGTTGGCGGGGTTGGGGGGCTGTGGGTGGGGCTCAGGCTGTGGGTGGGGCTCCGGAGGGGGCGGGGCTCTGGCTGGGGGCGGGGCTCACCACGGCCACGCGTTGGAGGCCAGCAGCTCCTGGGGCAACATGGCGGTGATGTAGGCTCTGTTGGCGGGGTTGGGGGGCTGTGGGTGGGGCTGGGGCTGTGGGAGGGGCTCAGGCTGTGGGTGGGGCTCCGGAGGGGGCGGGGCTCTGGCTGGGGGCGGGGCTCACCACGGCCACGGCGTTGGAGGCCAGCAGTTCCTGGGGCGACATGGCAGTGACGTAGGCCACGTTGGCGAAGACGTAGACGAAGGTCACCAGGGGGATGGAGATGAAGATGGCCCGCGGCAGGTTCCTGGGGAGGGGGGAGTGTGAGTACGCGAAGCCCCCCGGAAGCCGGGGTCCCCCCAAGGCAGACTGCCGTCCCGCGGACACCAGGGTTCCATATTAGGGGGCACTGTGACCCCAGGGAAGGGAGGGATTGACGTCGGCAGTGCCCAGATGTCAGGGTTCCCCGGCCAGGCACTGACAGCAGGAGCGGGGGCTCGGACGCCAGGGTTCCCCAGCCAGGCACTGACAGTGGGGGTGTGGGGCCAGGACGCCGGAGTTCCCCGGCCGGGGGCTGACAGCGGCGTGCGGGGCCCGGACACCGGGGTCCCATGCTGACCTGTAGGGGTCGACCAGCTCCTCAGTGACGTAGTTGAGGAAGTTCCAGCCGCCGTAGGCGAAGGAGCCCTGCAGGAACGCCAGCGCCACCATGCCCACGTCCACCGGTGCGAAGGCCTCGAAGGCGTGCCGCGGCTCCAGCCAGTAGTAGTGCCCTGCACACAGGCGTCACCCGGCATGGGTACCCCCTGCCCCCCAGTGCCCTGCCCTGCGCCCAGCCGGCCCGGCTGTCCCCCTGCCCCCCGGTGCCCTGCCCTGCGCCCAGCCGGCCAGGCTGTCCCCCTGCCCCCAGGTGCCCTGCCCTGCGCCCAGCCGGCCCGGCTGTCCCCCTGCCCCCCGGTGCCCTGCCCTGCGCCCAGCCGGCCAGGCTGTCCCCCTGCCCCCAGGTGCCCTGCCCTGCGCCCAGCCGGCCCGGCTGTCCCCCTGCCCCCCGGTGCCCTGCCCTGCGCCCAGCCGGCCCGGCTGTCCCCCTGCCCCCCGGTGCCCTGCCCTGCGCCCAGCCGGCCCGGCTGTCACCCTGCCCCCCGGTGCCCTGCCCTGCACCCAGCCGGCCCGGCTGTCCCAATGCCCCCCCGGTGCCCTGCGCCCAGCCGGCCCGGCTGTCCCCCTGCCCCCCGGTGCCCTGCCCTGCGCCCAGCCGGCCCGGCTGTCCCAATGCCCCCCGGTGCCCTGCCCTGCGCACAGCCGGCCCGGCTGTCCCAATGCCCCCCTGGTGCCCGCCCTGCGCCCAGCCGGCCCGGGGGTCCCGGTGCCCCTCGGTGCCCTGCCCTGCGCCCAGCCGGCCCGGCTGTCCCAATGCCCCCCTGGTGCCCGCCCTGCGCCCAGCCGGCACGGCTGTCCCCCTGCCCCCCGGCGCCCTGCCCTGCGCACAGCCGGCCCGGCTGTCCCAATGCCCCCCTGGTGCCCGCCCTGCGCCCAGCCGGCCCGGGGGTCCCGGTGCCCCTCGGTGCCCTGCCCTGCGCCCAGCCGGCCCGGCTGTCCCAATGCCCCCTCGGTGCTCTGCCCTGCGCACAGCCGGCCCGGCTGTCCCAATGCCCCCCTGGTGCCCGCCCTGCGCCCAGCCGGCCCGGGGGTCCCGGTGCCCCGTCTCACCCTTGCAGATCTGCACGATGCCCATGATGATGATGAGCGCCAGGGCCAGCAGCTTCCCGGCCGTGAAGATGTCCTGCACCCGCGTCGCCCAGCGCACGCTGGCACAGTTCACCCACGTCAGCAGCACTGGGGGCAGAGGGAGGGCTCAGGCGGGGGTGGGGCAGGGCTCTGCCCGCCCCCCAAGGCCACCCTGGCCCCGCCGGGGAGATAACCACCCCGGGCCGGGTATGTTGTGGTGACGGAGCTGCCCGCTGTGGCGATCTCAGCCAGGGGCTGGGCAGGAGCCCCACTGACTCAAATGCCCCGGACGCCTGGGTCCCGTGGCCAGGCTGCTGCAAGGGGGGAGGTGCGAAGTGTCCAGGAAAACGGGGGGGGAGGGGCTGGCCCCAGGCCCCGACTGCACCAAACAGCCCATCCCCCTCTCCCCGCCCCCCCCCCGCCGCCCCCGCGCCGCCCCCCTCTCCTCGCCTGGAACCTGACACCGGGACAGGCAGAGCTGGAGGGGGAGGGAGGTTCCCCCCCTCGCTGCAGGCTGTAAACAACTCCCCGCCCAGCCCCCGCCAGAGCCACCCCCGCTCGGTACCCTCCTGCCAGCCACATGGCCCCCCAATATCTCCCCATGTACCCCAACGCCCCCCCCACCCTCCCACACCCCAACACCCCCACGCACACCCCCGCATCCTTCCCCCCCACGCACCCCCCCGGCACCCTCCCCACACCCCAACACCCCACGCAAACCCCCGCATCTTCCCCCACCCCCCCACACCCCAACGCACACCCTGCACATTCTCCACACCCCCACGCACACATCCCCACCCTCCCACACCCCCCCGCACACCCCCGCATCCTCCCCCACCCCCCCGCACACCCCCACCCCTCCCCATACTCCAACACCCCCACGCACACCCATGCATCTTCCCCCACCCTCCCCCACCCCAACACTCCCATGCACACCCCCGCATCCTTCCCCACCCCCACGCAAACCCCCGCATCTTCCCCCCCACCCCAACACCCCCACGCACACCCTGTACCTTCTCCACACCCCCACGCACACATCCCCACCCTCCCACACCCCAACACCCCCACGCACACCCCACACCCCAAGATCTTCACACACACCCCAACACCCCCACGCACACCCAACACCCCCACACCCCCACGCATCCTCCCACACCGCAACACCTCCCCACACCTCTCACATGCCCACCCGTCCCCCGCGCACCCCCAACCCAACACCCCAACACCCCCCCACATACCGTGCACCCAAACACCACCTGCACCCCAACACTCCCACACTCCCTGCACCCCAACACCCTCTGCATACCCTCCCAGACTTCCAACCCAATATTCTCCCACACCCCCAACACTCCCATGCACATCCCCCACCGCCACCACCCGCCTCACACTCCCCAATCCAACACTCCCCACACCCCCAACCCAACACTGCCCTGCACACAGTCCAGCATTCACACACACCCCGGCCACAGTCACCAGCACTCAGAGAACGGACCGAGCCCCCACAACTGGCCTCAGCGCCCAGACAGGAAACCGATCCCCAGATAACACCCCGCCGGTGCCCCTCACTCCCGACCCGCAGCCCCCTGTTAGCCCAGCCCTGCCGTGCCCCCTCCAGCCGGGTGCCCCTCACTTCCGACCTGAAGCCCCCTGTTAACCCAGGCCTGCCCCCCACAGCTCTGCCAGTGCCCCTCACTCCCAACCCACAGCCCCTGCTAGCCCAGCTCTGCCCCCCTCAGCCCTGCCGGTGCCCCTCACTCCCGACCCGCAGCCCCTGCTAGCCCAGCCCTGCCGGTGCCCCTCACTCCCAACCCGCAGCCCCTGCTAGCCCAGCTCTGCCCCCCTCAGCCCTGCCGGTGCCCCTCACTCCCGACCCGCAGCCCCTGCTAGCCCAGCCCTGCCGGTGCCCCTCACTCCCAACCCGCAGCCCCTGCTAGCCCAGCCCTGCCGGTGCCCCTCACTCCCAACCCGCAGCCCCTGCTAGCCCAGCTCTGCCCCCCTCAGCCCTGCCGGTGCCCCTCACTCCCGACCCGCAGCCCCAGCCAGCCCAGCCCTGCCCCCCCAGACCTGCTGGTGCCCCTCACTCCCGACCTGCAACCCCAGCCAGCCCAGCCCTGCCCCCCTCCAAACTCTGCTGGCTTGTCCCCACCCAGGGAGCGGCAGGACACAGGGACACAAACATGTTGCCAACCAGACGCCTGCAGATGCTTTCCTGCTGACCCAGCAGTGACTCAGCGACTCGGGGCCCCCCAGAGCGCAGCTGGGGCCGGCTGCAGGTACCCGCTAGAGTAGTGGTGGCAGCGCTGGGAGTGGCAGGGTACTCACGCAGACACACGCCCGCTAGGAGGCGGAGCCCGCCCTCAGGCGCCAGGCAGGTGGGGAAGAGCGGGTGCAGCACGTAGTTGGCGAACGTGAGGGCGATGACGGCCTGGTTCGTGGGGTAGATCACCAGCACCGCGATCCACAACCGCAGGAACCTGGGGGGCACAGCAGGGTGTGAGAGGGGGTCTGGTCCCCGCTGCCCCCCAGCCGGGCCCCCGGGGGCCCCGCCCCCTTACCCAGCCAGCCCCCCAAAGATGTCCTTGACGTAGGAGTAGTCGCCGCCAGACTTGGGGATGGTGACGCCCAGCTCCGCGTAGCACAGCGCCCCCACGGCTGTGATCAGCCCCGTGATGATCCACACAAGCAGCGCCAGCCCCACGGAGCCCGCGTTCTCCAGCACGCCCTTCGGCGACACGAAGATCCCCGACCCGATGATGTTACCTGGAGGGGGGGGAGAGACGGGGACGGGGTTAGAGACAGGACTGCCCCACCACTGCCTGAGTCTGCCGAGAGCCTGGGCCAGTCGCTCGGAGAGGGGTGAACTACCCCGCCGCTCCCTGAGTCTGCCGAGAGCCTGGGCCAGTCGCTCGGAGAGGGGTGAACTGCCCCGCCGCTCCCTCAGTCTGCCGAGAGCCTGGGCCAGTCGCTCGGAGAGCTGTGAACTACCCCGCCGCTGCCTGAGTCTGCCGAGAGCCTGGGCCAGTCCCTCGGACAGCTGTGAACTAACCCGCCGCTGCCTGAGTCTGCCGAGAGCCTGCACCAGTCGCTCGGACAGCTGTGAACTACCCCGCCGCTGCCTGAGTCTGCTGAGAGCCTGGGCCAGTCGCTCGGAGAGGGGTGAACTGCCCCGCCGCTGCCTGAGTCTGCCGAGAGCCTGGGCCAGTCGCTCGGAGAGGGGTGAACTGCCCCGCCGCTGCCTGAGTCTGCCGAGAGCCTGGGCCAGTCGCTCGGAGAAGGGTGAACTACCCCGCCGCTCCCTGAGTCTGCCGAGAGCCTGGGCCAGTCGCTCCGACAGCTGTGAACTAACCCGCCGCTGCCTGAGTCTGCCGAGAGCCTGGGCCAGACGCTCGGAGAGGGGTGAACTACCCCACCGCTGCCTGACTCTGCCGAGAGCCTGGGCCAGTCGCTCGGAGAAGGGTGAACTACCCCGCCGCTGCCTGAGTCTGCCGAGAGCCTGGGCCAGTCCCTCGGACAGCTGTGAACTAACCCGCCGCTGCCTGAGTCTGCAGAGAGACTGGGCCAGACGCTCGGAGAGGGGTGAACTACCCCACCGCTGCCTGACTCTGCCGAGAGCCTGGGCCAGTCGCTCGGAGAAGGGTGAACTACCCCGCCGCTGCCTGAGTCTGCCGAGAGCCTGGGCCAGTCCCTCGGACAGCTGTGAACTACCCCGCCGCTGCCTGAGTCTGCCGAGAGCCTGGGCCAGTCCCTCGGACAGCTGTGAACTAACCCGCCGCTGCCTGAGTCTGCCGAGAGCCTGGACCAGTCGCTCCGACAGCTGTGAACTACCCCGCCGCTCCCTCAGTCTGCCGAGAGCCTGGGCCAGTCGCTCGGACTGCTGTGAACTACCCCGCCGCTGCCTGAGTCTACCGAGAGCCTGGGCCAGTTGCTTGGAGAGGGGTGAACTGCCCCGCCGCTGCCTGAGTCTGCCGAGAGCCTGGGCCAGTCGCTCGGAGAGGGGTGAACTACCCCGCCGCTGCCTGAGTCTGCCGAGAGCCTGGGCCAGTCACTCGGAGAGCTGTGAACTGCCCCGCCGCTGCCTGAGTCTGCCGAGAGCCTGGGCCAGTCTCTCGGAGAGGGGTGAACTGCCCCACCGCTGCCTGAGTCTGCCGAGAGCCTGGGCCAGACGTTCGGAGAGCTGTGAACTACCCCGCCGCTCCCTGAGTCTGCCGAGAGCCTGGGCCAGTCCCTCGGACAGCTGTGAACTACCCCGCCGCTGCCTGAGTCTGCCGAGAGCCTGGGCCAGTCGCTCGGAGAGGGGTGAACTACCCCGCCGCTGCCTGAGTCTGCCGAGAGCCTGGGCCAGACGCCCGGAGAGGGGTGAACTGCCCCACCGCTGCCTGCGTCTGCCGAGAGCCTGGGCCAGACGTTCGGAGAGCTGTGAACTACCCCGCCGCTCCCTGAGTCTGCCGAGAGCCTGGGCCAGTCCCTCGGACAGCTGTGAACTACCCCGCGGCTGCCTGAGTCTGCCGAGAGCCTGGACCAGTCGCTCCGACAGCTGTGACCTACCCCGCCGCTGCCTGAGTCTGCTGAGAGCCTGGGCCAGTCGCTTGGAGATGGTTGAACTACCCCGCTGCTGCCTGAGTCTGCCGAGAGCCTGGGCCAGTCGCTCGGACAGCTCTGAACTACCCCGCCGCTGCCTGAGTCTGCCGAGAGCCTGGGCCAGTCGCTCGGAGAGCTGTGATCTGCCCCGCCGCTGCCTGAGTCTGCCGAGAGCCTGGGCCAGTCGCTCGGAGAAGGGTGAACTACCCCGCCGCTCCCTCAGTCTGCCGAGAGCCTGGGCCAGTCGCTTGGACAGCTGTGAACTACCCCGCCGCTGCCTGAGTCTGCCGAGAGCCTGGGCCAGTCCCTCGGACAGCTGTGAACTACCCCGCCGCTGCCTGAGTCTGCCGAGAGCCTGGGCCAGTCGCTCGGAGAGGGGTCAACTGCCCCGCCGCTGCCTGAGTCTGCCGAGAGCCTGGGCCAGTCGCTTGGACATCTGTGAACTACCCCGCCGCTGCCTGAGTCTGCCGAGAACCTGGGCTAGTCGCTCGGAGAGGGGTGAACTGCCCCGCCGCTCCCTCAGTCTGCCGAGAGCCTGGGCCAGATGCTCGGAGAGGGGTGAACTGCCCCGCCGCTGCCTGAGTCTGCCGAGAGCCTGGGCCAGTCGCTGGGAGAGGGGTCAACTGCCCCGCCGCTGCCTGAGTCTGCCGAGAGCCTGGGCCAGTCACTCGGAGAGCTGTGAACTGCCCCACCGCTGCCTGAGTCTGCCGAGAGCCTGGGCCAGTCGCTCCGACAGCTGTGAACTACCCCGCCGCTGCCTGAGTCTGCCGAGAGCCTGGGCCAGTCGCTCGGAGAGGGGTGAACTACCCCGCCGCTGCCTGAGTCTGCCGAGAACCTGGGCCAGTCGCTCGGAGAGGGGTGAACTGCCCCGCCGCTGCCTGAGTCTGCCAAGAGCCTGGGCAAGTCCCTCGGACAGCTGTGAACTGCCCCACCGCTGCCTGAGTCTGCCGAGAGCCTGGGCCAGTTGCTCGGAGAGGGGTGAACTACCCCGCCGCTGCCTGAGTCTGCCGAGAACCTGGGCCAGTCGCTCGGAGAGGGGTGAACTGCCCCGCCGCTGCCTGAGTCTGCCGAGAGCCTGGACCAGCTGCTCGGACAGCTGTGAAGTACCCCGCCGCTGCCTGAGTCTGCCGAGAGCCTGGGCCAGTCGCTCGGAGAGGAGTGAACTACCCCGCCGCTGCCTGAGTCTGCCGAGAGCCTGGGCCAGTCCCTCGGAGAGGGGTGAACTACCCCGCCGCTGCCTGAGTCTGCCGAGAGCCTGGGCCAGTCGCTCGGAGAGGGGTGAACTACCCCGCCGCTGCCTGAGTCTGCCGAGAGCCTGGGCCAGTCCCTCGGACAGCTGTGAACTGCCCCACCGCTGCCTGAGTTTGCTGAGAGCCTGGGCCAGTCGCTCGGAGAGGGATGAACTGCCGCACCGCTGCCTGAGTCTGCCGAGAGCCTGGGCCAGTCGCTCGGAGAGCTGTGAACTGCCCCACCGCTGCCTGAGTCTGCCGAGAGCCTGGGCCAGTCGCTCGGAGAGGGATGAACTACCCCGCCGCTGCCTGAGTCTCCCGAGAGCCTGGGCCAGTCACTCGGAGAGGGGTGAACTGCCCCGCCGCTGCCTGAGTCTGCCGAGAGCCTGGGCCAGTCGCTCGGAGAGCTGTGAACTGCCCCGCCGCTGCCTGAGTCTGCCGAGAACCTGGGCCAGTCGCTCGGAGAGGGGTGAACTACCCCGCCGCTGCCTGAGTCTGCCGAGAGCCTGGGCCAGTCGCTCGGAGAAGGGTGAACTACCCCGCCGCTCCCTCAGTCTGCCGAGAACCTGGGCCAGTCGCTCGGAGAGGAGTGAACTGCCCCGCCGCTGCCTGAGTCTGCCGAGAGCCTGGGCCAGTCCCTCGGACAGCTGTGAACTACCCCGCCGCTGCCTGAGTCTGCCGAGAGCCTGGGCCAGTCCCTCGGACAGCTGTGAACTAACCCGCCGCTGCCTGAGTCTGCCGAGAGCCTGGACCAGTCGCTCCGACAGCTGTGAACTACCCCGCCGCTCCCTCAGTCTGCCGAGAGCCTGGGCCAGTCGCTCGGACTGCTGTGAACTACCCCGCCGCTGCCTGAGTCTACCGAGAGCCTGGGCCAGTTGCTTGGAGAGGGGTGAACTGCCCCGCCGCTGCCTGAGTCTGCCGAGAGCCTGGGCCAGTCGCTCGGAGAGGGGTGAACTACCCCGCCGCTGCCTGAGTCTGCCGAGAGCCTGGGCCAGTCACTCGGAGAGCTGTGAACTGCCCCGCCGCTGCCTGAGTCTGCCGAGAGCCTGGGCCAGTCTCTCGGAGAGGGGTGAACTGCCCCACCGCTGCCTGAGTCTGCCGAGAGCCTGGGCCAGACGTTCGGAGAGCTGTGAACTACCCCGCCGCTCCCTGAGTCTGCCGAGAGCCTGGGCCAGTCCCTCGGACAGCTGTGAACTACCCCGCCGCTGCCTGAGTCTGCCGAGAGCCTGGGCCAGTCGCTCGGAGAGGGGTGAACTACCCCGCCGCTGCCTGAGTCTGCCGAGAGCCTGGGCCAGACGCCCGGAGAGGGGTGAACTGCCCCACCGCTGCCTGCGTCTGCCGAGAGCCTGGGCCAGACGTTCGGAGAGCTGTGAACTACCCCGCCGCTCCCTGAGTCTGCCGAGAGCCTGGGCCAGTCCCTCGGACAGCTGTGAACTACCCCGCGGCTGCCTGAGTCTGCCGAGAGCCTGGACCAGTCGCTCCGACAGCTGTGACCTACCCCGCCGCTGCCTGAGTCTGCTGAGAGCCTGGGCCAGTCGCTTGGAGATGGTTGAACTACCCCGCTGCTGCCTGAGTCTGCCGAGAGCCTGGGCCAGTCGCTCGGACAGCTCTGAACTACCCCGCCACTGCCTGAGTCTGCCGAGAGCCTGGGCCAGTCGCTCGGAGAGCTGTGATCTGCCCCGCCGCTGCCTGAGTCTGCCGAGAGCCTGGGCCAGTCGCTCGGAGAAGGGTGAACTACCCCGCCGCTCCCTCAGTCTGCCGAGAGCCTGGGCCAGTCGCTTGGACAGCTGTGAACTACCCCGCCGCTGCCTGAGTCTGCCGAGAGCCTGGGCCAGTCCCTCGGACAGCTGTGAACTACCCCGCCGCTGCCTGAGTCTGCCGAGAGCCTGGGCCAGTCGCTCGGAGAGGGGTCAACTGCCCCGCCGCTGCCTGAGTCTGCCGAGAGCCTGGGCCAGTCGCTTGGACATCTGTGAACTACCCCGCCGCTGCCTGAGTCTGCCGAGAACCTGGGCTAGTCGCTCGGAGAGGGGTGAACTGCCCCGCCGCTCCCTCAGTCTGCCGAGAGCCTGGGCCAGATGCTCGGAGAGGGGTGAACTGCCCCGCCGCTGCCTGAGTCTGCCGAGAGCCTGGGCCAGTCGCTGGGAGAGGGGTCAACTGCCCCGCCGCTGCCTGAGTCTGCCGAGAGCCTGGGCCAGTCACTCGGAGAGCTGTGAACTGCCCCACCGCTGCCTGAGTCTGCCGAGAGCCTGGGCCAGTCGCTCCGACAGCTGTGAACTACCCCGCCGCTGCCTGAGTCTGCCGAGAGCCTGGGCCAGTCGCTCGGAGAGGGGTGAACTACCCCGCCGCTGCCTGAGTCTGCCGAGAACCTGGGCCAGTCGCTCGGAGAGGGGTGAACTGCCCCGCCGCTGCCTGAGTCTGCCAAGAGCCTGGGCAAGTCCCTCGGACAGCTGTGAACTGCCCCACCGCTGCCTGAGTCTGCCGAGAGCCTGGGCCAGTTGCTCGGAGAGGGGTGAACTACCCCGCCGCTGCCTGAGTCTGCCGAGAACCTGGGCCAGTTGCTCGGAGAGGGGTGAACTGCCCCGCCGCTGCCTGAGTCTGCCGAGAGCCTGGACCAGCTGCTCGGACAGCTGTGAAGTACCCCGCCGCTGCCTGAGTCTGCCGAGAGCCTGGGCCAGTCGCTCGGAGAGGAGTGAACTACCCCGCCGCTGCCTGAGTCTGCCGAGAGCCTGGGCCAGTCCCTCGGAGAGGGGTGAACTACCCCGCCGCTGCCTGAGTCTGCCGAGAGCCTGGGCCAGTCGCTCGGAGAGGGGTGAACTACCCCGCCGCTGCCTGAGTCTGCCGAGAGCCTGGGCCAGTCCCTCGGACAGCTGTGAACTGCCCCACCGCTGCCTGAGTTTGCTGAGAGCCTGGGCCAGTCGCTCGGAGAGGGATGAACTGCCGCACCGCTGCCTGAGTCTGCCGAGAGCCTGGGCCAGTCGCTCGGAGAGCTGTGAACTGCCCCACCGCTGCCTGAGTCTGCCGAGAGCCTGGGCCAGTCGCTCGGAGAGGGATGAACTACCCCGCCGCTGCCTGAGTCTCCCGAGAGCCTGGGCCAGTCACTCGGAGAGGGGTGAACTGCCCCGCCGCTGCCTGAGTCTGCCGAGAGCCTGGGCCAGTCGCTCGGAGAGCTGTGAACTGCCCCGCCGCTGCCTGAGTCTGCCGAGAACCTGGGCCAGTCGCTCGGAGAGGGGTGAACTACCCCGCCGCTGCCTGAGTCTGCCGAGAGCCTGGGCCAGTCGCTCGGAGAAGGGTGAACTACCCCGCCGCTCCCTCAGTCTGCCGAGAACCTGGGCCAGTCGCTCGGAGAGGAGTGAACTGCCCCGCCGCTGCCTGAGTCTGCCGAGAGCCTGGGCCAGTCGCTCGGAGAGCTGTGAACTGCCCCGCCGCTGCCTGAGTCTGCCGAGAGCCTGGGCCAGACGTTCGGAGAGCTGTGAACTACCCCGCCGCTCCCTGAGTCTGCCTAGAGCCTGGGCCAGTCCCTCGGACAGCTGTGAACTACCCCGCGGCTGCCTGAGTCTGCCGAGAGCCTGGGCCAGATGCTCGGAGAGGGGTGAACTACCCCGCCGCTCCCTGAGTCTGCCGAGAGCCTGGGCCAGTCCCTCGGACAGCTGTGAACTAACCCGCCGCTGCCTGAGTCTGCCGAGAGCCTGGGCCAGTCCCTCGGACAGCTGTGAACTAACCCGCCGCTGCCTGAGTCTGCCGAGAGCCTGGACCAGTCGCTCCGACAGCTGTGACCTACCCCGCCGCTGCCTGAGTCTGCTGAGAGCCTGGGCCAGTCGCTTGGAGATGGTTGAACTACCCCGCTGCTGCCTGAGTCTGCCGAGAGCCTGGGCCAGTCGCTCGGACAGCTCTGAACTACCCCGCCACTGCCTGAGTCTGCCGAGAGCCTGGGCCAGTCGCTCGGAGAGCTGTGATCTGCCCCGCCGCTGCCTGAGTCTGCCGGGAACCTGGGCCAGTCGCTCGGAGAGCTGTGAACTAACCCGCCGCTGCCTGAGTCTGCCGAGAGCCTGGACCAGTCCCTCGGACAGCTGTGAACTACCCCGCTGCTGCCTGAGTCTGCCGAGAGCCTGGGCCAGTCCCTCGGACAGCTGTGACCTACCCCGCCGCTGCCTGAGTCTGCTGAGAGCCTGGGCCAGTCGCTTGGAGATGGTTGAACTACCCCGCTGCTGCCTGAGTCTGCCGAGAGCCTGGGCCAGTCGCTCGGACAGCTCTGAACTACCCCGCCACTGCCTGAGTCTGCCGAGAGCCTGGGCCAGTCGCTCGGAGAGCTGTGATCTGCCCCGCCGCTGCCTGAGTCTGCCGGGAACCTGGGCCAGTCGCTCGGAGAGCTGTGAACTACCCCGCCACTGCCTGAGTCTGCCGGGAACCTGGGCCAGTCGCTCGGAGAGGGGTGAACTGCCCCGCCGCTGCCTGAGTCTGCCGAGAGCCTGGGCCAGTCACTCGGACTGCTGTGAACTACCCCGCCGCTGCCTGAGTCTGCCGAGAGCCTGGACCAGTCCCTCGGACAGCTGTGAACTACCCCGCCGCTGCCTGAGTCTGCCGAGAGCCTGGGCCAGTCGCTCGGAGAGGGGTCAACTGCCCCACCGCTGCCTGAGTCTGCCGAGAGCCTGGGCCAGTCACTCGGACTGCTGTGAACTGCCCCGCCGCTGCCTGAGTCTGCCGAGAGCCTGGGCCAGTCGCTTGGACATCTGTGAACTACCCCGCTGCTGCCTCAGTCTGCCGAGAGCCTGGGCCAGTCGCTCGGACAGCTGTGAAGTACCCCGCCGCTGCCTGAGTCTGCCGAGAGCCTGGGCCAGTCGCTCGGAGAGCTGTGAACTGCCCCACCGCTGCCTGAGTCTGCCGAGAGCCTGGGCCAGTCGCTCGGACAGCTGTGAACTAACCCGCCGCTGCCTGACTCTGCCGAGAGCCTGGGCCAGTCGCTCGGAGAGCTGTGATCTGCCCCGCCGCTGCCTGAGTCTGCCGGGAACCTGGGCCAGTCGCTTGGAGAGCTGTGATCTGCCCCGCCGCTGCCTGAGTCTGCCGGGAACCTGGGCCAGTCGCTCGGAGAGGGGTGAACTGCCCCGCCCCTGCCTGAGTCTGCCGAGAGCCTGGGCCAGTCGCTCGGAGAGGGGTGAACTGCCCCGCCCCTGCCTGAGTCTGTCGAGAGCCTGGGCCAGTCGCTCGGAGAAGGGTGAACTACCCCGCCGCTGCCTGAGTCTGCCGAGAGCCTGGCCCAGTCGCTCGGAGAGGGGTGAACTGCCCCGCCGCTGCCTGAGTCTGCAGAGAGTCTGGGCCAGATGCTCGGAGAAGGGTGAACTGCCCCCTGCATCTCAGGGGAGTGTTATCTCTGGAGTCTAATGATAAAATTTGAAATGTCACTGCAGATCCCCTATGCTAGCCGTGCCTCCATGCGCCTCCCCTCATACACATCCCCGTCTCTCTCACCAGCCAGCCTCCCTCTTTCCTGGCTCCATGGGCTCCATTAGCAAATTACACTGCGGCGGCTGTGGGTGGGAGCCAAGGTGTGGGGGTGGCGTGGCTTCCGGGGGGGGGGGGGGACAGCATTACAAAGAGAGGGGGAGGGGTGCAAGGCTGGGGGGGCAATGGGAGGTGGATTTTTGCTGGCAGTGGAGGGAAGGGGAGAAGGGGGCAGAGGGCCCAGGGCCTGGTGTGGGGATGGAGGCTCTAGACTCAGAACTAACCCCCTCATTAGCAAACAGCCCTTCATTAACGATCGTGCCCCTCACTCCCGACCCGCAGCCCTGCCTCTCGGCTGGCAGAGAAGTGTGGGGGACCCCCAATAGGGGTAGCCGCAGGGGAAGGGGCACAGGGGGGGGGCGGGATCCTGGCTGGGGAGGAGGGAGGGATGCGGGAAGGGAAGGAGTGGGGCAGAGTCCTTAACTGTAATCTTATCAGGTTAGATTTCCCCCCATAAACTAGGCCATGGGAAGGGACTCTGACCCGGTGCGGGGAAGGGGCACAGGCAGGGCTGTGGGGGTCAGGGCTGGGCTAGCAGGGGCTGCGGGTCAGGAGTGAGGGGCACCGGCAGGGCTGTGGGGGTCAGGGCTGGGCTAGCAGGGGGTTGCGCGTCAGGAGTGAGGAGCACCGGCAGGGCTGGCGGGGGCAGGGCAGGGCTGGCAGGGGGCTGCAGGTCGGGAGTGAGGGGCACCGGCAGGGCTGGGGGGGACAGGGCAGGGCTGGCAGGGGGCTGCAGGTCGGGAGTGAGGGGCACTGGCAGGGCTGGGGGGGCAGGGCTGGGCTAGCAGGGGCTGCGGGTCGGGAGTGAGGGGCACCGGCAGGGCTGTGGGGGTCAGGGCAGGGCTAGCAGGGGCTGCGGGTCGGGAGTGAGGGGCACCGGCAGGGCTGTGGGGGTCAGGGCTGGGCTAGCAGGGGCTGCGGGTCGGGAGTGAGGGTCACCGGCAGGGCTGGGGGGGCAGAGCTGGGCTAGCAGGGGGCTGCGGGTCAGGAGTGAGGGGCACCGGCAGGGCTGGGGGGGTCAGGGCTGGGCTGGCAGGGGGCTGCGGGTCGGGAGTGAGGGGCACCGGCAGGGCTGAGGGGGGCAGAGCTAGGCTAGCAGGGGCTGCGGGTTGGGAGTGAGGGGCACCGGCAGGGCTGGGCTAGCAGGGGCTGCGGGTCGGGAGTGAGGGGCACCGGCAGGGCTGGGGGGTCAGGGCTGGGCTAGCAGGGGGCTGCGGGTCAGGAGTGAGGGGCACCGGCAGGGCTGTGGGGGTCAGGGCTGGGCTAGCAGGGGCTGCGGGTCGGGAGTGAGGGGCACCGGCAGGGCTGGGGGGTCAGGGCTGGGCTAGCAGGGGGCTGCGGGTCAGGAGTGAGGGGCACTGGCAGGGCTGGGGGGTCAGGGCTGGGCTAGCAGGGGGCTGCGGGTCGGGAGTGAGGGGCACCCGCAGGGCTGTGGGGGGTCAGGGCTGGGCTAGCAGGGGCTGCAGGTCAGGAGTGAGGGGCACCGGCAGGGCTGTGGGGGTCAGGGCTGGGCTAGCAGGGGCTGCGGGTCGGGAGTGAGGGGCACCGGCAGGGCTGGGGGGTCAGGGCTGGGCTAGCAGGGGGCTGCGGGTCAGGAGTGAGGGGCACCGGCAGGGCTGTGGGGGTCAGGGCTGGGCTAGCAGGGGCTGCGGGTCGGGAGTGAGGGGCACCGGCAGGGCTGGGGGGTCAGGGCTGGGCTAGCAGGGGGCTGCGGGTCAGGAGTGAGGGGCACCGGCAGGGCTGGGGGGTCAGGGCTGGGCTAGCAGGGGGCTGCGGGTCGGGAGTGAGGGGCACCCGCAGGGCTGTGGGGGGTCAGGGCTGGGCTAGCAGGGGGCTGCGGGTCGGGAGTGAGGGGCACCCGCAGGGCTGTGGGGGTCAGGGCTGGGCTAGCAGGGGCTGCGGGTCGGGAGTGAGGGGCAGTGCAGGGGGTGAGTAGGGGGCTGGGCCTGTCTCTGAGCCCCCCCCCCCCCATGCACTGGCGTCTCCGGGCACCTGCTGAGCGGCACCATCTGGAGCAGGATTAATGGAGCCGCCAGGAATTCACGCTCCATGGCTCCGATCCATCCGAGCGGAAAACAGCCTGGACCCCGTCCTCTGCTACTACAGGCTGGGGCACCCGGCTCTTGGGTGGGGTGTGGGGGCTGGTTATACAGGGACCCCTTGCCCGGTTCTGAGATGCGGCTGGCTCTGGGATGGGGGCTAGTTATACAGACTCCTCGCGCGGCACTGAGATGCGGCTGGCTCTGGGGTGGGGGGTGCAGGCTAGTTATACAGAGACCCCCTCGCGCGGCACTGAGATGCGGCTGGCTCTGTGGTGGGGCCCCCTCGCCGGCTGAGGGGCTGTGGGGCGGGCTGGCAGCACTGGGATCACTAATCGGATCAGAATAACAGGAGCATGAGGTGACAGGCAGCTCCAGGCTATTTATAGAGCCAGCCAGGCTTGGGGGGGGGGGAGAAAGGGGGAAGGAGAGGCGGAGAGACAGGAGAGAACGAGGCACAGTCGGGGGGGGGCAGTGGCCCCATTGTCCAGAGTTGGGGTCCCTCCTCCCCTGCACCCCCCCACTCACCTACGATGATGCCACAGGCGCTCACTAGCCCGATCTCTTTCTTGAGGCCCACGCCACCCTCTGCCGGCTGATCTGGGCCATCCGTGGCCTTCTCGGAACCGCCCCGGCGCCGTGCACCCTCCTCCATGGTAGGGGACTGGACCAGACGGTGCTGGGGAACACTGGGCACCGATCCGGAGTGGATCCGGAGCCAGCTGGGTCCTAGAACTGGGCCGCTTCGGAGTCACTTGTACTGGACACGTATGCCTGGGAACTGGGCTGGTTCTGGACTCAGATCTTCTAAAGCCAGAACGGTCTTGTCCTGCTGGTTCTGGACTCAGATCTTTTAGAACCGGGGCGGTTCTGTGTATCTCCCTCCTCTTCTGGTTCTGGTCTCTGGCTCCCTAGAACCCAGCTGGTTCTGTCTTCTTGGTTCTAGGCTTCGATCCCCTAGAACCAGGGTGGTTCTGTCTCTGTTGTTCTGGACTCAGATCTCCTAGAACCCAGCTGGTTCTGGTGTCCCTGGAACTGGGCCAGTTCTGGGTTCAGATCCTCTAGAACCCAGATGATTCTGGATTCCCTGGGACTGGGTTAGTTTTGTCTCGGTCTGGGTCTGAACCTCCTAGAACCCAGTTGGTTCTGGACTGGGACTGTTGTTCTGTTTCACACTCTGTATCGGGTACCCTTAGAACCAGGCTGGTTTTGGGCCTCTGATTCTGGTGCCAGACACGCAGGTCCAGTTCCCTCTCACACCAGTTCTGGGCTTGTGTCCCCTAGAACTGGTTCAGTTCTGTCCCTGGCACTCTGGTTCTGACGGCAGCTGGTACTAGGCTCCTTCCAGACCCGGATCGGGAACTGGTTCTGGTGCGGTTCAGTCCGAGCTCTCTGGAACCGGCCGCTCCCGCCCCTTGCTCACGAAATCTCAGCACTTGTCCCTCCTTGTTTACTCGTTCCCCTTTTCCGTCCTATACCCAGCGGAGGAGGGGAGAGAGCGCAGCCTGGAAACCCGAGACCGGTTTGATCTCGCTCGGCTTCCTCCTCGCCGCCTGCTTCCTTCCCTTGCTCCGGTTTACACGGGGCTCGCCAGCCCGGGAATATTCGCCTTCCAGCTGAGACTTCTCCCCGGGGGCTTTTCTTGCTCCCCCTTTCCGGCGCCCAGTTCTCTCTCGGCACCTCTCACTCGCTCGCCCGGAGGTTATACAGAGATCTCTTGCCCGGCACTCCTCCCTCGGGGAATTTCTCGCTCCCTCCTTCCAGCGCGGAGTTCTCCTTCTGCCAGGGGGTTTCTGCTCCCCGGCGGTCCCTGTCTCCGGCTCGCTCCCTCGCTCTCACATGGGGCTGGAGCCCCGG
Organism: Glyptemys insculpta; assembly: GCA_032172135.1. Classification (NCBI taxonomy): domain Eukaryota; kingdom Metazoa; phylum Chordata; order Testudines; family Emydidae; genus Glyptemys; species Glyptemys insculpta. The sequence goes on from JAVMKA010000015.1 coordinate 38,137,359, forward strand.
CTCCCAGCGACCGACCCGCAGGGGAGCCAGACTCCTCCCCCGGCCGGCCCAGAGCCACTTCCCTTCTGCTGGCTGCATCCCTCTTTCAGTTCCTCCTCGCTCCCGCTTTTCCTTTCCATCACTCCACTTCTGTCTTGTTCTTTCCTCCTTTCCATCACTCCACTTCTCTGTCTCGTTCTTTTCTTTCTCCTTTGATCATTCCATCTCTCTTCCTTTCTTTAGCACTCCACCTTTCTTCTTCTCTTTCTATCACTCCATCTTTCTTTTTCTTGTTCTTTCACTTCAACTTTTCTTTCAATCATCACTTCATCTTATTTCTTTTTCTTTCTGTCCCTCCATCTACCTACCTTTCTTTCTTTCTCTTTCCCTTTGCCATCTCCCTCTTTCCTTCTCTCTCTTTCTCTCTCCCCATCTAGTCCAGCTGCCCCCCAGGGAGGAGCACAACCCTCTAGAGACCCCAGCGCGGCTCCCCCAGCCCTGCCAGTTGGGGTCAGCCCCTCCCTGGATCCGGAGTAGGGTGACCAGATGTCCCGATTTTATAGGGACAGTCCCGATATTTGCAGCTTTGTCTTATATAGGCCCCTCTCTAGGAAACCTTGCGCTCCATGTCAGCCCCCAGCCAGCCCTGCTCAGCACCTCCTGCAGTGAGATCTAGTGTGGGGAGGCCCACAGGCTCAGTGGGGGGGGGGGGAATAATTATCCTGTGGCAGGGAGTTCCACTGAGTAATTGCATCAACATAACCATCCATTGCCCCCCGCACTCCTCCATCAATCCGTGCATCCTTCCCTCCCCAGTACCTCCCTCTCTTCCCTTCTCTCTTCCTCTACCCCCCTCTCTGGGGGACAGGATCTGGGCCCATCTGCCCCCTCCAGGAGCGCCACCAGCTTTTCTGCCGGCCGCCTAATGGGTTGCGCCGGCCCTGGCCCCTTCCCCCAGGGGAACATCCCCCCCCACCCCACCCCTGCTAACCACCCATCCCATCCACCCCAGGGCTGGAGGAGGCACTTCCTGCCTGCCCATCCCCCACCCCGCGCCTCCACCACTGCCATCCCTCCTTCCAGCCCAACCTTCGCCCCCACTTGGCCCTGGGAGATGCTGATAATGGGGCCAGGCCCGGACTTTCCCCCGCCGCTGGCGGGGTCAGCGGGGCAATGTGCTGAGCAGGGGAAGTGGGGGTGGGGTGAAGAAAGACATGGATAGATGGATGGTGGACAGATGATGGGAGTCACCATGCACCTTGGTCACGCCCACTCCGGCTGTGGGGTCAGGGGGGCACAGGCTGGTTCCCCCAGAGTAGCGTTGAGAAAAGGGAGGGGGAGAGAGCCACTGTTCCCCCACCCCCATGAGCTGCCGGCACCTAGGCCTAGGGCCCCTCCCCATCCCGGGGGCACCCCCCAAACCCAGAGGAGTGGAGGAAATCGGGGAGGGGGTATGGGATCCAGAGACCCAAAGGGAGGGGATCCTGTTGCGGGGGGGGGGGGGGGAGAGGGAGACTAGAAGCTGTTCTCTGCCCCCCCCCCCCCCAGAACACACAGACCAGCACAGCCTGAGTCAAGGCTGAGCCTGCCCTGCCCCCTGGTGGCAGCGCCCAGCCATGGCCCAGTCTCACAGGGCAGCTCTAGTGGGACATGTGGTTCCCTCCCACCCACCCCCACTCCCTCCCTCTTCCAGCCCTCCCCCAACCCCACTCTCCCCCTCCTCCCCCAACCCCCCCACTCCTTTCCTCCCTCCTCCTCTCCCTCTTCCAGCCCTCCCCAACCCCCCCACTTCTTCCTTCCTCCCCCAACCCGCCCACTCTCCCCCTCCTCCCCCAACCCCCCCACTCCTTCCCTCCCTCCTCCTCTCCCTCTTCCAGCCCTCCCCAACCCCACCACTCTCTCCCTCCTCCCCCAACCCCCCCACTCCCTCCCTCCTCCCCCAACCCCCCACTCCTTCCCTCCCTCCTCCTCTCCCTGCCCTCCCCAAACCCCACCACTCTCTCCCTCCTCCCCCAACCCCCCCACTCCTTCCCTCCCTCCTCCTCTCCCTCTTCCAGCCCTCCCCAACCCCCCCACTGCTTCCTTCCTCCCCCAACCCCCCCACTCCCTCCCTCCTCCCCCAACCCCCCCACTCCTTCCCTCCCTCCTCCTCTCCCTCTTCCAGCCCTCCCCAAAACCCACTCTCTCCCTCCTCCCCCAACCCCCCACTCCTTTCCTCCCTCCTCCTCTCCCTCTTCCAGCCCTCCCCAACCCCCCCACTCCTTCCTTCCTCCCCCAACCCCCCCACTCCCTCCCTCCTCCCCCAACCCCCCACTCCTTCCCTCCCTCCTCCTCTCCCTCTTCCAGCCCTCCCCAACCCCCCCACTCTCTCCCTCCTCCCCCAACCCCCCCACTCCCTCCCTCCTCCCCCAACCCCCCACTCCTTCCCTCCCTCCTCCTCTCCCTCTTCCAGCCCTCCCCAAACCCCACCACTCTCTCCCTCCTCCCCCAACCCCCCCACTCCTTCCCTCCCTCCTCCTCTCCCTCTTCCAGCCCTCCCCAACCCCCCCACTGCTTCCTTCCTCCCCCAACCCCCCCACTCCCTCCCTCCTCCCCCAACCCCCCCACTCCTTCCCTCCCTCCTCCTCTCCCTCTTCCAGCCCTCCCCAACCCCCCCACTCCTTCCTCCTCCCCCAACCCCCCCACTCCCTCCCTCCTCCCCCAACCCCCCACTCCTTCCCTCCCTCCTCCTCTCCCTCTTCCAGCCCTCCCCCAACCCCACTCTCCCCCTCCTCCCCCAACCCCCCCACTCCTTCCCTCCCTCCTCCTCTCCCTCTTCCAGCCCTCCGTAACCCCCCCACTTCTTCCTTCCTCCCCCAACCCGCCCACTCTCCCCCTCCTCCCCCAACCCCCCCACTCCTTCCCTCCCTCCTCCTCTCCCTCTTCCAGCCCTCCCCAACCCCCCCACTTCTTCCTTCCTCCCCCAAACCCCCCACTCTCCCCCTCCTCCCCCAACCCCCCCACTCCTTCCCTCCCTCCTCCTCTCCCTCTCCCAGCCCTCCCCAACCCCACCACTCTCTCCCTCCTCCCCCAACCCCCCCACTCCCTCCCTCCTCCCCCAACCCCCCACTCCTTCCCTCCCTCCTCCTCTCCCTCTTCCAGCCCTCCCCAAACCCCACTCTCCCCCTCCTCCCCCAACCCCCCCACTCCTTCCCTCCCTCCTCCTCTCCCTCTTCCAGCCCTCCCCAAAACCCACTCTCTCCCTCCTCCCCCAACCCCCCACTCCTTCCCTCCCTCCTCCTCTCCCTCTTCCAGCCCTCCCCAAACCCCCCACTTCTTCCTTCCTCCCCCAACCCGCCCACTCTCCCCCTCCTCCCCCAACCCCCCCACTCCTTCCCTCCCTCCTCCTCTCCCTCTTCCAGCCCTCCCCAACCCCCCCACTCCTCCCTTCCTCCCCCAACCCCCCCACTCCCTCCCTCCTCCCCCAACCCCCCACTCCTTCCCTCCCTCCTCCTCTCCCTCTTCCAGCCCTCCCCAAACCCCACTGCTTCCTTCCTCCCCAAACCCCCCACTCCTTCCCTCCCTCCTCCTCTCCCTCTTCCAGCCCTCCCCAAACCCCCCACTTCTTCCTTCCTCCCCCAACCCGCCCACTCTCCCCCTCCTCCCCCAACCCCCCCACTCCTTCCCTCCCTCCTCCTCTCCCTCTTCCAGCCCTCCCCAACCCCCCCACTCCTCCCTTCCTCCCCCAACCCCCCCACTCCCTCCCTCCTCCCCCAACCCCCCACTCCTTCCCTCCCTCCTCCTCTCCCTCTTCCAGCCCTCCCCAAACCCCACTGCTTCCTTCCTCCCCAAACCCCCCCACTCCTTCCCTCCCTCCTCCTCTCCCTCTTCCAGCCCTCCCCAAACCCCACTCTCCCCCTCCTCCCCCAACCCCCCCACTCCTTCCCTCCCTCCTCCTCTCCCTCTTCCAGCCCTCCCCAAACCCCACTCTCTCCCTCCTCCCCCAACCCCCCCACTCCCTCCCTCCCTCTTCCAGCCCTCCCCCAACCCCACTCTCCCCCTCCTCCCCCAACCCCCCACTCCTTTCCTCCCTCCTCCTCTCCCTCTTCCAGCCCTCCCCAACCCCCCCACTCCTTCCTTCCTCCCCCAACCCCCCCACTCTCCCCCTCCTCCTCTCCCAGCCCTCCCCAACCCCCCCACTCCTCCCTTCCTCCCCCAACCCCACTCTCCCCCTCCTCCCCCAACCCCCCCACTCCTTCCCTCCCTCCTCTTCTCCCTCTTCCAGCCCTCCCCCAACCCCACTCTCCCCCTCCTCCCCCAACCCCCCCACTCCTTCCCTCCCTCCTCCTCTCCCTCTTCCAGCCCTCCCCCAACCCCACTCTCCCCCTCCTCCCCCAACCCCCCCACTCCTTCCTTCCTTCCCCAACCCCCCCACTCTCTCCCTCCTCCCCTCCATCCTCCCCCAAACCCCCACTCCCTCCCTCCTCCCCCAACTCCCCACTCCTTCCCTCCCTCCTCCTCTCCCTCTTCCAGCCCTCCCCAACCCCCCACTCCTTCCCTCCTCCAGCCTTCCCCCAAGCCCCCCACTCCTTCCCTCCTCCCCCAACCCCCCACTCCTTCCCTCCTCCTCTCCCTCTTCCAGCCCTCCCCAACCCCCCCACTCCTCCCTTCCTCCCCCAACCCCCCCACTCTCTCCCTCCTCCCCTCCATCCTCCCCCAAACCCCCACTCCCTCCCTCCTCCCCCAACTCCCCACTCCTTCCCTCCTCCCCCAACCCCCCACTCCTTCCCTCGCTCCTCCTCACCCTCTTCCAGCCCTCCCCAACCCCCCCACTCTCTCCCTCCTCCCCCAACCCCCCCACTCCCTCCCTCCCTCTTCCAGCCCTCCCCAACCCCCCCACTCCTTCCTTCCTCCCCCAACCCCCCACTCCCTCCTGCCTCCCCTCCCTCCTCCAGCCTTCCCCCAACCCCCCCACTCCTTTCCTCCCTCCTCCTCTCCCTCTTCCAGCCCTCCCCAACCCCCCCACTCCTTCCTTCCTCCCCCAACCCCCCCACTCCCTCCCTCCTCCCCCAACCCCCCACTCCTTCCCTCCCTCCTCCTCTCCCTCTTCCAGCCCTCCCCAACCCCCCCACTCTCTCCCTCCTCCCCCAACCCCCCACTCTCTCCCTCCTCCCCCAACCCCCCAATCCTTCCCTCCTCCAGCCTTCCCCCAAGCCCCCCACTCCTTCCCTCCTCTCCCTCTTCCAGCCCTCCCCAAACCCCACTCTCTCCCTCCTCCCCCAACCCCCCCACTCCTTCCCTCCCTCCTCCTCCCCTCCCCAACCCCCACTCTCTCCCTCCTCCCCTCCATCCTCCCTCCTCCCCCAACCCCCCACTCCTTCCCTCCTCCTCTCTTTCCTCCAGCCTTCTCCCAACCCCCCACTCCTTCCCTCCCTCCTCCTCTCCCTCTTCCAGCCCTCCCCAACCCCCCCACTCCTTCCTTCCTCCCCCAACCCCCCCACTCCCTCCCTCCTCCCCTCCTTCCTCCCCCAACCCCCCCACTCCCTCCCTCCTCCCCTCCTTCCTCCCCCAACCCCCCCACTCCCTCCCTCCTCCCCTCCTTCCTCCCCCAACCCCCCACTCCCTCCCTCCTCCCCTCCTTCCTCCCCCAACCCCCCCACTCCCTCCCTCCTCCCCTCCCTCCTCCAGCCCTCTGCCAATCCCCCCTCCTTGTCCCCAGCCCCCACCCCCGGCCCCGGCCCCGTTTCCCGCCTGTTCCAACGGCCGCTTCCCGCCTCGTGCCCTGAGGTGACCGTCGGGTGGCTGGGGGGAGGGGCGGTTTTGTTTGAGTCCAGGTGGCCCAAACAAAAGTCAGGGGGGAGGGGCTAGTAACCCCCCTCCCTACGTCACAGCCTGCTAATTAGCTCCCCCTAAGTAGCCTCCCCCCAGCTAATTAATTAACCCCCCCGGGGGATGATGACTCATGGCAATATCCTGGCCAAGGTCATCACCCCAATTAACCCCTCAGAGCTAATTAACCCCTTGGCCATGACCAAGCAGCTAATTAACAACTGGGGTCGTTAGTGCTTTCTTAAATAATGGTCTGGGCATAGCTAATTAACACAGGTAATTAATGCATTAATAAAGACTAATAATGACCCCCCAGTCGCCCATGATGCCTAACGCCCAACTGATCCCCGCAGGGTAATTAATATGTTAACGATAGCGTCACGATAGCCAATCACCCCGAATTTCATTCATATCAATAACAGTCATTAATATCACCAGCATTACTATCAACAAATATTAATTACCATCCCCCCAATTAACATCATTCATACATAGCCCAGAGTTCATTAAATAACCAATAATCCCTCATTAATAAAGGGGCTACAATTAATAACCTCTAATATAATCAATATACGATACTTAGGAAACAGTCATTCAAAAGCCAACATGCCGGAAAAACCCATAATTAACAGAGCCATTAATTAGCTCATTCTGAATAATTAGAGAATTGATGATTAAAGGACCCATAAATATTAAATATTGCCCCAAAGGCCCATGGTAATAGATAAATAACCAATCAAAAGGCAACCAAGAGCCAAACAATTAGTGAACAATCCGAAATAAAAAGTAAATACCCACCATATTTCGTTGTAAAGACATAACCCATAAAACAGGCCTAATTAAATACATGATGATATTCATAAATAACCCACAAGACATAATAAAATAATACACAAAGGAGGAACGGCCACTAATGGCCGATAATAACGAAAGAACCACTGTCCAGAATAGAGATTCACCGATTATGAACAGGCTTGGCAGAATTCGATTTTTATTTTGTTTTTATTTTGATGGATAACATGGGTGTTTAGCCATTTTTTCTCGATATTTTATTTTAGTGCACAACTAAGAGTTCAAAGCATTTTTTCTTGTTTTACTTATTTAAATTTTCACCATTGCGGGAAATTAGGGAGGGATCAATAATGGGTGGGTGTGTCAGACAGTAATTATTTAATGATGGTAGACACTGAAATTCAAAAAGTTTATAACTGATAAACACAAACTGTCAGCATCACATGAGGAAACATACAAAGTCGAAATCAAACTCCGATAATTTCCAAAGAAATGGCTGTAACTTTCGGTTATTATTGATGGAAATGTTTTGCATATCTGCAGCGAAATCAATGTTTACCAGCGTTGGTGATAAAAATCTGATCCTTCCAAGCCCAAAAATAATCCACAAAAGGATGAATGGCCACTAATAACTGATGATAACTAAAGAACCCTTATCAGAATAGAGATTCATGGATTATAAAGCCAGAACGGACCATCCCTTCTGAGCTCCTGGATGACAAAGTCCAGAGAACTGCCCTGAATATTTTACATCAGTTATTGATAACAATCAATGGTCAATTAGCAAATAATTAACACTATTTGTTAACAATATTTTATAGTTAAGTGGTTATACATAATTAATAATAACTATGTAATAGCTAATAAAGTAAATAACATTTCAGTCAATAGACTACCATCATTAAAGTGTTAATAAATAAAAATCAATATTACAAAGTTAATTAATCATACATATTTGTTTCATTAATAAGAAACTTGATCACTTTTATTCAGCCATCACCATACACACCCTTCCACCCATCCATCCCCCACACACCATCCATCCCTCTAGCCTTCCCCTGCACTCCGCCATCGATCCATCTATCCCCATACATACCCACTCATCCGCACAACCCTCCCTCTCTCCATCCTCACACACGCTCACCCATCCCATTATCCATCCATGTCTCCCTCCTCCTCCATCCATCTGTCCCTGGATCTATCAACCTACCCTCATCTATCCCTCCCTCCCAGTGCAGGCCTGCCGGAGCTAACTCCTCCTTGTCCATGTCCCCCACAGCATGGATTGGTTCCATTGCAACCAGTGCTTCCGCCAAGATGGCGCCAACTTTTGCATCACCAGCTGTGGACACCTCTTCTGCAGGAAATGCTTTGCCGCGGGTGAGGCTCAGGGCATGCTCCGTGCTTTGCCCCCAGGGTTCTGAGGGGCGGGGAATGGGGTCCGGCCCCCTCCAGAAGCCTTTGGGACCATGCACATAGTGAGCCATCATTGGAGCCCCCCCAAAAATGCTTCAAAATTTTTTTCTTCAAAAATGAAATTTCTCAGAAAACATTTCCCTCAAAAACATTCCCTCCGCCAAAAAAAATCATTGTTGATTTGTTTTGAGAAGAGATTTTCAACCATTACATTTGTCTCAAAATTTCCCCCCTTGAAGATTATTTTTTTCTTTTAAAAAATCATTTTGATGAAGTTCAAGAAGAAACTGACATTTATCATTTAGCAATACAGGAAAATTCCCGTTTTCTGTGTTTTTTTAACTTTGCCCACCATTCGCCCATTGGAAAAAGGAGGGGGAAGGTTCAAATTTTCTTTTTAACTATAAAGTTAAAGAAAGTGAGGGGGGAAACCCAGATTTGCACCCTCATTAACTTCTTCTGACTGGAAAAATTGTGAAAATAATAGAAAATAGGGAAAATATTTGGGGGAAAAAGTAAAAAGCGAGTTCTTCCTCACATTTCACACATTTTTCTTCCACAGGAAAAGTGCAAAAATAGCTTGAAGAATGTTAAAAAGCGAGAAAAAGTACCTTTTTAAAAAAAAAAACCCAGCTTTTTCCAGTGGAAAAAAAAAGTAAAAAGGAAGCAAAAGTGTGTTTTTTTCCACATTTTCTCTCACTTTCACATTCTCCGTTTCACTAAAAAACCAGGGGGGGAATAGTAACAGAGTGCCTTGCCTACACACACAAACTGTACTGCTTCAGCTCCCTGGCTTAGTTAAATCGGTATAAACTCTGTGCAGAACTTGCGACCACAATAATAATAATAATAATAATAATAATAATAATAATAATAATCACTTGTTTCAACCCTTGCAGAGAAATGCTCCATTTGTGGAGCGACCTGCAAATATCTGTGTCTCGCCGATAATGTGAGTTGCTCTCATCCTTTTCCACCATCCTCCCTTCCTTCTCTCGTCTACACATGCAGGGTGATGCTGGTTTAACTAGAGATGTGGTCTTAGCCCCGTTGTGTGTGGCTGCTCCGATTTCAATTTAGCATGAGACTCTTTCAGAGTTTTAGCCCTGATCAATTTTGCTTTGGTTGTTTCAGGTCCCCAAAATGATCTGTTCATGTTGGCTCAAAAGCTCCAGTAGGATCCTGGTGTATGGGCCTCTGACCCCTTCAGGTGTCCCATGGTCCTCCCTGAAAATCCCCCAGGAAACCTGAAAGCAGTGCAAAGGACTCTGGGATGCAGGTCCACGGTGAAGCACGTGGCTTGAAGGTGCCCTACCAAAATAGCCCATATCTGATGGTTGAGCTTGAATGTGTCTCTTTGAAAGGGTCCTCCATTCTTGATTGAAAGACTCCAAACCAAAATTGGAGATGTGCAAATTTGTGCCGGCCTCACCATCTTAATCCCAAGTCTTGTGTTGTTTTATTTCAAGTCCCAGCTTTCAGAGCCGCTGACCCAAGTAATCAAACATACCACATTTCAGCCCCTAGAATAACCACGATTGCCTTTCAAAGCATGCGCTTGTATCAGATCATAAATTGGGGTTCTTTTCCTTTCCTTTCAGTTGGATTCACATTTTCAAGCCTTTCACCCCAGTCACAAAGGCTAGAAACATAGGGATTTTTTGGTATAAATGAAAGCTGAAATTCTCCCATAATCATGGTGCTACGGGTGCTGGCAACTAGCAAAAAATAACAGAAAACTGAGCCAGAGCTTTCTAGCCTTAGGTTTTATTAATCTGAGGCACATATGTTTGTAGATACGTCTCTCTCGATCTTCATTCAGATGTGCCCCTCAGATGCCAGTCCCTTTTGCCTGGATCACATTGCTGGGGGGGGTCATGATCCAAGCCGGGTGGGAGCTGCTCCGTACTTGCTTTGCCTATTTCTTTCTCGCCCACAGATGAAACCCCAAGAAAAGATCTTTTTCAAGAGCCCGGTGGAAACGGCCCTCAAATATCTGGCCCACATCTCCCAGGTAAGGGGCAGAGAGTCCCCATTGGAGGGGGCAGATCAAAGCCGGCACCCCCTAGATGGGAAAGGCGCCATCCAAGGTAACTACAGGCCAGGAAACAATCCTGGGCTAAAGAATGAACAAGCTACATGGGACTCAGGACAGAGGTATAATCAATACCAGTCAGCACGGTTACACGGAAAACAGCTGACCTTCTTCTCTGAGGAGATCACAAGCTTCGTTGGTAAAGGTAACTGTAGCTGTGACTGGCTTTTGTAAGGTGTTTGACACAGCACCGCCTGACACCCTGATTAAAGAACGGGCAGGGATCCAATGTCAACGGTGCACACGTTAAGAACCAGCTAAGGGACAGATCTCAATAAATAGTTCTCGACAGGGAATCACCATCCAATGGGGACGTACGTCTCTAGTGGGATCGCACAGAGAGAGGTCAGCGCTAGGCCTGGTGGCCTTCAACACTTTATAAGGAATAGCTACCATGGATTTGTCAAGAACAATCATGCCAAACCAGCCTCCTTTGACAGGGTTACTGGCTTAGCAGATGGGGGGCAGCCATAGAGGTGATATGGCTTGATTTTAGTAAGGCTTTGACACAACAAACTAGAGAAATCTGATCTTGATGATACAAGGCGGGTGCACAACTGGTTGAAAGACCATCCTCAAAGAATAGCTATCAATGGTTCACTTGCAAACTGGGAGGCTGTATCAAGTGGGGTCCCGCAGGGGTCAGTCCCATGTCGGGTCGTATTCGCATTAATGACTTGGATAACGGAGCGGAGAGCATGCTTCTAAAATTTGCATCTGTCACCAAGCTGGGAGGGGTCGAAGGGTTTTGGAGGACAGGATTACAATTCAAAATGACCTTGACAAATTGGAGAATCGGTCTGACTTCAGCCAGATGAAATTCAGCAAAGACAAATTCAAAGGACTTCACTTAGGAAGGAAAAAATCTAATGCACAGCTACAAAATAGGGAAGGACTAGGTAGGGAATAGCACAGCTGCAAACAGGGCCGGCTCCAGCTTTTTTGCCACCCCAAGCGGCGAAGGAAAAAAAACAGAAAATAAGAAAAACCTGATTGAAGGACTCGCCGCCGAAGTGCCACCGAAGACTAAAGCGGAGCGATTGAGCTGCCGCCGAAGAGGAAGCGAGGCACTGAAGGACCCTCCGCCGAATTTCCGCCGCAAACCAGGACGTGCCGCCCCAACAACGGACGGACTGCCGCCCCTTTCTATTGGCTGCCCCAGGCACCTGCTTCCTTCGCTGGTGCCTGGAGCCGGCCCTGGCTGCAAAGCCACGGCGGGCTCGAGTGAATCACAAATTGAAGATGAGTCACCCGTGTGATGCAGTTGAGAAAAAGTCAAATATTCTGGGGCATATTAACAGGTATGTTGTCTATAAGACATGGGAGGTCATTGTCTCGTTCTGCACAGCACTGGCGAGGCCTCAGCTGGAGTACTGTGTCCAATTCTGGGTGCCCGACTTTAGGAAAGAGGGGGACAAACTGGAGAGAGTCCAGAGGAGAGCACCGAAAATGATCCAAGGGTGAGAAAACCTGACCTGCAAGGAAAAGTTAAGAAAACAGGGCATGTTTAGGCATGAGAAAAGAAGACTGAGAGGGGAGTGAGAACAGTCTTCAAATCTGCTGAGGGTTGCTATAAAGAGGACGGAGATCAATTGTTCACTGACGGTAGAGAAGATATAAGGGGCTTAGTCCACAGCAAGGGAGACTGAGGATTCCTGTTGTTGGAGGTTTTAAAGATCTGGCTGGACAAACCCCCGTCAGGGCCAGTCTAGGTTTACTTGGTCCTCCCTCGGCAACGTTTCTAGGACACTGGGACACTCCTCACTGACGGGAAGTCAATATAAGATCACTGTGGGTCAGGTCTGTGGATGACCCAAGGGTTGGCGGAGTGGGAGGTGTTGATGATCCCGTGAAGACCTGGATCACTGGGTGAGCTGGGCCCATTCCACCCAACGGCATGTCAACCCAGACAAACGCCAAGTTCTCCAGCTAGGCCGGAGGCGCGCAGGCCGGGCCGGCAAGGTCTCTAAAGACCCACGGGTCAGGGTGCACCCGCGGCTGAACACGAGCGCCCAAGGCCATGCTGCGGTTACCCTCGGGTGGCTACACCGAAGAATCTGTATGGAGTAGAGCAGGATTGAGGCAGGTCGCGTGCAGCTCTGGTGGGCGCCTGTGACAGGAGAGGGGCAGAGACAAGCCACGGGAACGACAAGGATGGAGGAGAAGCCGCCAGCGAGCACGCTCTGCGGAGTTATCAGAGAGGATTGGGGGGGGCAGACTCCGGGCAGGGTCCCCCATCTTCGAAGGGATCAGGCAGCCGGGGGAATTCGAGGTCAGGCAAAGATGGAGTGCCTGGGTTACTAACCAAGCAGGGGGCTGGTTAATAATCAGTGCAACGGCTTTGCTGGAACTCCCCCCTTTCCCCCCCCCCCGCTAATTATTTACGCTAAGGGAGCCAGATAAGGAGGGAGATGAATGGAGATGGAAGTTAATCATCACAGGGGATTTCAGTGCAGTCAGCAACAGTACTGATAGTCGCAGAGATTGTCCGCTTCTGGCTCTCACCTCCTGAGCCAGCCACGCCCGCCTGTGGATCTGGATGAGGCAGGCACCCCCTAGAGGGGACAGGCCCCGTGTCCCATTCCCCATCCCCCGGAGCCAGCCTGTCCCTGCCCTGGGGCTGGATCGGACCTGGCGCCCCCTAGAGGGAACAGGCCCCGTGTCCCATTCCCCACCCCCCGGAGCCAGCCTGTCCCCGCCCTGGGGCAGGATCGGATCTGGTGTCCCCTAGAGGGGACAGGCCCCGTGTCCCATTCCCTACCCCCCGGAGCCAGCCTGTCCGCACCCTGGGGCAGGATCGGATCTGGTGTCCCCTAGAGGGGACAGGCCCCGTGTCCCATTCCCCACCCCCCGGAGCCAGCCTGTCCCCGCCCTGGGGCAGGATCGGATCTGGTGTCCCCTAGAGGGGACAGGCCCCGTGTCCCATTCCCCACCCCCCGGAGCCAGCCTGTCCCCGCCCTGGGGCAGGATCGGATCTGGTGTCCCCTAGAGGGGACAGGCCCCGTGTCCCATTCCCCACCCCCCGGAGCCAGCCTGTCCCCGCCCTGGGGCAGGAGGGGAGCCAGTGCACCCTAGAGGGTCTGGCCCGTGCCCCATTCGCTGTGTCTGTCTCCCAGGTGTGGAGTTTCCAGAGGGCGCAGAGCGAGTGGCTGCTCTCGTTCTACAAGGACAAGGCGTCCCAGGCGGAGGGGTCCCTGCAGGAGACGCGCCAGAAACTCTCCACCCGCGACAGGTCAGAGCCCGGCCACAGGGGGTCACCAGGGACATGCCCCTGGGCACAGCACCCGCCATCCCTGGGGCATAGCTGGCACACGGCGCCTGGCCTGCTCGGCACAGCACGCACAGAGCCTGGCACTTGTGCACACGTCCCGGAACGTGGGGGGGACCCTGGGGGTGGGCAGATCGGGGCAGTGCTCAGCCCCTCTAACCCCACGTATCCTTCCCCTCCACAGGGAGCTGGAGGTGCTGAGGCGGGAGAACGACGAGCTGAAGAAATATCTGAGCATCCTCAAGGCGAGCGATGTCTGTGTGTCCGACCATCTGTGTGTCATCCCGCCCGCTGTCTGTCCATCCGTCAGTGTGTCATCCTGCCCGCTGTCTGTCTGTCCGACCGTCTGTGTGTTATCCCGCCCGCTGTCTGTCTGTCCGACCGTGTGTGTGTCATCCCGCCCACTGTCTGTCCATCCGTCAGTGTGTCATCCCGCCCGCTGTCTGTCCGTCCATATGTGTGTCATCCTGCCTGCTGTCTGTCTGTCCATCTGTCAGTGTGTGATCCCGCCCACTGTCTGTCCGTCCGTAAGTGTGTCATCCTGCCCGCTGTCTGTCCATCTGTCTGTGTGTGATCCTGCCTGCTGTCTGTCTGTCCGACCGTCTGCATGTCATCCCGCCCGCTGTCTGTCCTCCTGTCTGTGTGTCATCCTACCCGCTGTCTGTCCATACGTTGGTGTGTCATCCCCACCCGCTGTCTGTCCAACCATCAGTGTGTCATCATGCCTGCTGTCTGTCCATCTGTCAGTGTGTCCTCCCGCCCGCTGTCTGTCTCTCCGACCGCCTGTGTGTCATCCGGCCGCTGTCTGTTCATCCATCTGTGTGTCATCCTGCCTGCTGTCTGTCTGTCCGACCGTCTGTGTGTCATCCCGCTCGCTGTCAGTCCATCCGTCAGTGTGTCATCCTGCCTGCTGTCTGTCCATCCATCTGTGTGTCATCCGCCCGCTGTCTGTCCATCCATGTTTCATCCTGCCCGCTGTCTGTCTGTCCGACCGTCTGTGTGTCATCCCGCCTACTGTCTGTCCGTCCGTCAGTGTGTCATCCCGCCCGCTGTCTGTCCATCCGTCAGTGTGTCATGCCGCCCGCTGTCTGTCCGTCTGTCAGTGTCTCATCCTGCCCGCTGTCTGTCTGTCCGACCTTCAGTGTGTCATGCCGCATGCTATCTGTCTGTCCATCAGTGTGTCATCCCGCATGCTCTCTGTCCGTCCGTCAGTGTGTCATCCCACCTGTTGTCTGTCCGTCCATCAGTGTGTCATCCCGCCCGCTGTCTGTCTGTCTGTCCGTCAGTATGTCATCCCGCCTGCTGTCTCTCCATCCGTCAGTGTGTCATCCCACCCGCTGTCTGTCCGTCTGTCAGTGTGTCATCCCGCCCGCTGTCTGTCCATCCATCTGTGTCTCATCCCCACCTGCTGTCTGTCCAACCATCCGTGTGTCATCCCGCCCGCTGTCTGTCCATCCGTCAGTGTGTCATGCCGCCTGCTGTCTGTCTGTCCGTTAGTGTGTCATCCCGCATGCTGTCTGTCCGTCCGTCAGTGTGTCATCCCGCCTGTTGTCTGTCCGTCCGTCAGTGTGTCATCCCGCCCGCTGTCTGTCTGTCTGTCCGTCAGTGTATCATCCCGCCCGCTGTCTGTCCATCCGTCAGTGTCTCATCCTGCCCGCTGTCTGTCTGTCCGACCGTCAGTGTGTCATGCCGCCTGCTGTCTGTCTGTCCATCAGTGTGTCATCCCGCATGCGGTCTGTCCGTCCGTCAGTGTGTCATCCCGCCTGTTGTCTGTCCGTCCATCAGTGTGTCATCCCGCCCGCTGTCTGTCCGTCTGTCAGTGTGTCATCCTGCCCGCTGTCTGTCTGTCCGTCAGTATGTCATCCCACCTGTTGTCTGTCCGTCCATCAGTGTGTCATCCCGCCCGCTGTCTGTCTGTCTGTCCGTCAGTGTATCATCCCGCCCGCTGTCTGTCCATCCGTCAGTGTGTCATCCCGCCCGCTGTCTGTCCGTCTGTCAGTGTCTCATCCTGCCCGCTGTCTGTCTGTCCGACCGTCAGTGTGTCATGCCGCCTGCTGTCTGTCCGACCGTCAGTGTGTCATCCCGCCTGTTGTCTGTCCGTCCATCAGTGTGTCATCCCGCCCGCTGTCTGTCCGTCTGTCAGTGTGTCATCCTGCCCGCTGTCTGTCCATCCATCTGTGTCTCATCCCCACCCGCTGTCTGTCCGTCCGTCAGTGTGTCATCCCGCCTGCTGTCTCTCCATCCGTCAGTGTGTCATCCCTCCTGCTGTCTGTCCCACCATCTGTGTGTCATCCCGCCCGCTGTCTGTCCTTCTGTCTATGTGTCATCCCGCCTGCTGTCTGTCCATCCATCAGTGTGTCATCCCATCTGCTGTCTGTCCGACCGTCTGTGTGTCATCCCGTCTGCTGTCTGTCCATCCGTCAGTGTGTCATCCTGCCTGCTGTCTGTCCGACTGTGAATGTCTCATCCCGCCCGCTGTCTGTCTGTCCAACCATCTGTGTGTCATCCCGCCTACTGTCTGTCTATCCGTCTGTGTCTCATCCCCACCTGCTGTCTGTCCAACCGTTATTGTGTCATCCCGCCCGCTTTCTGTCCAACCGTCAGTGTGTCATCCCGGCCGCTGTCTGTCCATCTGTCAGTGTTTCATCCCGTCTGCTGTCTGTCCATCTGTCTGTGTGTCATCCCGCCTGCTGTCCATCCGTCAGTGTGTCATCCCGCCTGCTGTCTGTCTATCCGTCAGTGTGTCATCCCGCCCGCTGTCTGTCTGTCCGACCCTCAGTGTGTCATCCCGCCCGCTGTCTGTCCTTCTGTCAGTGTGTCATCCCGCCCGCTGTCTGTGTCCGTCAGTGTGTCATCCCACCTGTTGTCTGTCCGTCCATCAGTGTGTCATCCTGCCCGCTGTCTGTCTGTCCGACCGTCTGTGTGTCATCCCGCCTACTGTCTGTCCGTCCATCAGTGTGTCATCCCGCCCGCTGTCTGTCCGTCCGTCAGTGTGTCATCCTGCCCGCTGTCTGTCCGTCTGTCAGTGTGTCATCCCGCCTGCTGTCTGTCCCAGCATCTGTGTGTCATCCCGCCCGCTGTCTGTCCTTCTGTCTATGTGTCATCCCGCCTGCTGTCTGTCCATCCGTCAGTGTGTCATCCCGTCTGCTGTCTGTCCGACCGTCTGTGTGTCATCCCGCCTGCTGTCTGTCCATCCGTCAGTGTGTCATCCTGCCCGCTGTCTGTCCATCCATCTGTGTGTCATCCCGCCTGCTGTCTGTCCATCTGTCTGTGTGTCATCCCGCCTACTGTCTGTCTATCCGTCTGTGTCTCATTCCCACCTGCTGTCTGTCTAACCGTCATTGTGTCATCCCGCCCGCTGTCTGTCCAACCATCAGTGTGTCATCCCGGCCGCTGTCTGTCCATCTGTCTGTGTGTCATCCCGCCTGCTGTCTGTCCGACCGTCAGTGTGTCATCCTGTCCACTATCTGTCCATCCGCCAGTGTGTCATCCCGCCCGCTGTCTGTTTGTCCGGCCATCAGTGTGTCATCCAGCCTGCTGTCTGTCCATCCGTCAGTGTGTCATCCTACCCGTTGTCTGTCCATCAGTCAGTGTGTCATCCCCACCCGCTGTCTGTCCGTCCGTCCGTGGGTCATCCCGCCTGCTGTCTGTCCATCCGTCAGTGTGTCATTCTGCCCACTGTCTGTCTGTCCAACCATCTGTGTGTCATCCCACCTGCTGTCTGTCCATCCGTCTATGTGTCATCCCCACCCGCTGTCAGTCCATCTATCAGTGTGTCATCCCGCCCGCTGTCTGTCCATCCGTCAGTGTCTCATCCCCACCCGCTGTCTGTCCAACCGTCAGTGTGTCATCGCGCCTGCTGTCTGTCCATCTGTCAATGTGTCATCCCGCCCGCTGTCTGTGTCCGTCAGTGTGTCATCCCGCCTGCTGTCTCTCCATCCGTCAGTGTGTCATCCCGCCTGCTGTCTGTCCCACCATCTGTGTGTCATCCCGCCCGCTGTCTGTCCTTCTGTCTATGTGTCATCCCGCCTGCTGTCTGTCCATCCATCAGTGTGTCATCCCATCTGCTGTCTGTCCGACCGTCAGTGTCTCATCCCCACCTGCTGTCTGTCCAACCGTCAGTGTGTCATCGCGCCCGCTGTCTGTCTGTCCGACTGTCAGTGTGTCATCCCGCCCGCTGTCTGTCCATCCGTCAGTGTGTCATCCCCACCTGCTGTCTATCCATCCGTCAGTGTGTCATCCCGTCGGCTGTCTGTCCGACCGTCAGTGTGTCATCCCGCCCACTGTCTGTCTGTCCAACCATCTGTGTGTCATCCCACCTGCTGTCTGTCCATCCGTTTGTGTGTCATCCCCACCCGCTGTCTGTCCATCTATCAGTGTTTCATTCCGCCTGCTGTCTGTCCATCTGTCAGTGTTTCATCCCGTCTGCTATCTGTCCATCCGTCAGTGTCTCATCCCCACCCGCTGTCTCTCCGTCTGTCAGTGTGTCATCGCGCCCGCTGCCTGTCCATCTGTCAATGTGTCATCCCGCCTGCTGTCTGTGTCCGTCAGTGTGTCATCCCGCCCACTGTCTGTCTGTCTGTCCGTCACTGTGTCATCCCGCCCGCTGTCTGTCCATCCGTCAGTGTGTCATCCCGCCCGCTGTCTGTCTGTCTGTCCGTTAGTGTGTCATCCCGCCTGCTGTCTCTCCATCCGTCAGTGTGTCATCCCGCCTGCTGTCTGTCCCACCATCTGTGTGTCATCCTGCCCACTATCTGTCCATCTGTCTGCGTGTCATCCCGCCTGCTGTCTGTCTGTCAGTGTGTCATCCCGCCCGCTGTCTGTCTGTCCGACTGTCAGTGTGTCATCCCGCCCGCTGTCTGTCCATCCGTCAGTGTGTCATCCCCACCTGCTGTCTATCCATCCGTCAGTGTGTCATCCCGTCGGCTGTCTGTCCGACCGTCAGTTTGTCATCCTGCCCGCTGTCTGTCTGTCCGACCGTCAATGTGTCATCCCGCCCACTGTCTGTCCTTCTGTCTGTGTGTCATCGCGCCCGCTGTCTGTCCATCTGTCAATGTGTCATCCCGCCCTCTGTCTGTGTCCGTCAGTGTGTCATCCCCACCTGCTGTCTATCCATCCGTCAGTGTGTCATCCCGTCGGCTGTCTGTCTGTCCGACTGTCAGTGTGTCATCCTGCCCGCTGTCTGTCCAACCATCTGTGTGTCATCCCGCCCGCTGTCTGTCCTTCTGTCTGTGTGTCATGCTGCCCGCTGTCTGTCCATCCGTCAGTGTCTCATCCCCACCCGCTGTCTGTCCAACCGTCAGTGTGTCATCGCGCCCGCTGTCTGTCCATCTGTCAATGTGTCATCCCGCCCTCTGTCTGTGTCCGTCAGTGTGTCATCCCACCTGTTGTCTGTCCGTCCATCAGTGTGTCATCCCGCCCACTGTCTGTCCGTCTGTCAGTGTGTCATCCTGCCCGCTGTCTGTCTGTCTGTCCGTCACTGTGTCATCCCGCCTGCTGTCTCTCCATCCGTCAGTGTGTCATCCCGCCTGCTGTCTGTCCCACCATCTGTGTGTCATCCCGTCTGCTGTCTGTCCGACCGTCAGTGTGTCATTCTGCCAGCTGTCTAACTGTCCGACCGTCTGTGTGTCATCCCGCCCGCTTTCTGTCCATCCGTCAGTGTCTCATCCCCACCCGCTGTCTGTCCATCCATATGTGTGTCATGCCGCCTGCTGTCTGTTCGACTGTGAATGTCTCATCCCGCCCACTGTCTGTCTGTCCGACCGTCAGTGTTTCATCCTGCCCGCTCTCTGTCTGTCCAACCATCTGTGTGTCATCCCGCCTGCTGTCTGTCCATCCGTCTGTGTCTCATCCTGCCTGCTGTCTGTCCGACCGTCTGTGTGTCATCCTGCCCGCTGCCTGTCCGTCCGTGTGTCATCCCGCCTGCTGTCTATCCATCCGTCAGTGTGTCATCCCGTCCACTGTCTGTCCAACTGTCCGTGTGTCATCCTGCCCGCTGCCTGTCCGTCCGTCCGTGTGTCATCCCGCACGCTGTCTGTCCATCTGTCTGTGTGTCATCCCGTCTGCTGTCTGTCTGTCATTGTGTCATCCTGCCTGCTGTCTGTCTGTCCATCCGTCAGTGTGTCATCCCGCCCGCTGTCTGTCCATCCGTCAGTGTGTCATCCCCACCTGCTATCTGTCCATCCGTCAGTGTGTCATCCCGCCCACTGTCTGTCTGTCCGACCATCAGTGTGTCATTCCGCCCGCTGTCTGTCCAACCATCTGTGTGTCATCCCGCCCGCTGTCTGTCCTTCTGTCTGAGTGTCATCCTGCTCGCTGCCTGTCCGTCCGTCCGTGTGTCATCCCGCCCGCTGTCTGTCCATCCGTCAGTGTGCCATCCAGTCCGCTGTCTGTCTGTCCATCCCTCAGTGTGTCATCCCGCCCGCTGTCTGATGTCCGACCGTCAGTGTGTCATCCCGCCCGCTGTCTGTCCATCCGTCACTGTGTCATGCCCACCCGCTTTCTGTACATCCGTCACTGTGTCATCCTGCCCGCTGTCTGTCCAATAATCTGTGTGTCATCCCGCCCACTGTCTGTCCTTCTGTCTGTGTGTCATCCTGCCTGCTGTCTGTCTGTCCATCCATCTGTGTGTCATCCCTACCCGCTGTCTGTCCATCTGTCAGTGTGTCATCCCGCCCGCTGTCTGTCCATCTGTCTGTGTCATCCCGCCTGCTGTCTGTCTGTCAGTGTGTCATCCCGCCCGCTGTCTGTCCATCTGTCAATGTTTCATCCCGTCTGCTGTCTGTCCATCCGTCAGTGTGTCATCTCACCCGCTGTCTGTCCATCTGTCTGTGTGTCATCCCGCCCGCTGTCTGTCCGTCCGTCCGTGTGTCATCCCGCCCACTGTCTGTCCGACCATCTGTGTGTCATCCCAGCCGCTGTCTGTCCATCTGTGTTTGTGTCATCCTGCCCGCTGTCTGTCTGTTTGACCGTCAGTGTGTCATCCCGCCCACTGTCTGTCCGTCCGTCTGTGTGTCATCCTGTCCGCTGTCTGTCTGTCCATCCGTCAGTGTGTCATCCCGCCTGCTGTCTGTCTATCCGTTAGTATGTCATCCCGCCCGCTGCCTGTCCGTCCGTCCGTTTGTCATCCCGACCCGCTGTCTGTCCGTCTGTCTTCCTGTCTGCTGTCTGTCTATCCATGAGTCAGCCTTCCCGCCATCCATCTGTCTGTGTGATGCCTGACCACTGTCTGTCTGTTTGCGCATTGTCCAGCCTGCTCTCCGTCCATCTGTGCCACTCACCCCATGGGCAGCCTGTGCCCCCGTCTCTCTGCTGCCCCCTTGGACACACTAACCCCCCTTCTGCCTCTCTCCCTGCAGGCCTCGCCCAGCCGATGCCAGGGCAGCAGGTCAGCCAACCCCTCCCAGGCCCAGGGCATGTGACATGGGGGGGTCTGTGGGGCCGGAGTGGGGTGGGACACGGGAGTCTTGGGCAGTGGATGGGGAGTGGTGGGAGTGGGGGTGCCAGGTGGGAGGGCATGGGGAGCTGAGGGCACTGGGGTTGGGGTGCTGGGCGAGGGGGTGGGGAGTTGGGGGCACTGGGAGTGGGGTGGTGGGCGGGGAGTTGGAGGCACTGGGGTGTGTTGCTGGGCAGGGAGTTAGGGGGCACTGGGGTGTGATGCTGGGCAGGGAGTTGGGGGCACTGGGGGTGTGATGCTGGGTGGGGAGTTGGAGGCACTGGGGTGTGTTGCTGGGTCAGGAGTTGGGGGCACTGGGGTGTGATGGTGGGTGGGGAGTTGGGGGGCACTGGGGGTGTGATGTTGGGTGGGGAGTTGGGGGGCACTGGGGGTGTGTTGCTGGGCAAGGAGTTAGGGGGCACTGGGGTGTGATGCTGGGCGGGGAGTTGGGGGCACTGGGGGTGTGTTGCTGGGTCTGGAGTTGGGGGCACTGGGGGTGTGTTGCTGGGTCTGGAGTTGGGGGCACTGGGGTGTGTTGCTGGGTGGGGAGTTGGGGGCACTGGGGTGTGTTGCTGGGTGGGGAGTTGGGGGTACTGGGGGTGTGTTGCTGGGTCAGGAGTTGGGGGCACTGGGGTGTGATGGTGGGTGGGGAGTTGGGGGGCACTGGGGGTGTGATGTTGGGTGGGGAGTTGGGGGGCACTGGGGGTGTGTTGCTGGGCAAGGAGTTAGGGGGCACTGGGGTGTGATGCTGGGCGGGGAGTTGGGGGCACTGGGGGTGTGTTGCTGGGTCTGGAGTTGGGGGCACTGGGGTGTGTTGCTGGGAGGGGAGTTGGGGGCACTGGGGGTGTGTTGCTGGGTCTGGAGTTGGGGGCACTGGGGTGTGTTGCTGGGTGGGGAGTTGGGGGTACTGGGGGTGTGTTGCTGGGTCAGGAGTTGGGGGCACTGGGGTGTGTTGCTGGGTGCGGAGTTGGGGGGCACTGGGGGTGTGATGCTGGGTGTTAAGTTTGGGGCACTGGGGTGGGTGCTGGGCAGGGAGTTGGTTGTATTGGGTATATGGTGCTGGGCAGGGGTTGGGTGCTGGATGGGAGTGTGGGGAGATGGGGGTACTGGAGGTGCCCCATGCCCTCGGCCCTGAGATGTGTCCCTTTCCCTTGGGCAGGGGCAGCACCCCCCGGCCGGTTGGCATCACCTCCCCCTCACAGAGCGGTAAGGAGAACCCGTGGGGGGGCACCGGGGAGCCCCCTTGAAATAGGACAAATTTGGTGACAAGTGTGTGAAGGCATGGGGGGGGCAGTGAGTGTGCAAGGGCGGGAGCGCTCACGGGG
This sequence comes from Glyptemys insculpta, assembly GCA_032172135.1. Taxonomy (NCBI): domain Eukaryota; kingdom Metazoa; phylum Chordata; order Testudines; family Emydidae; genus Glyptemys; species Glyptemys insculpta. Next base: position 38,159,477 of record JAVMKA010000015.1, read on the forward strand.
CTGTGGGCGTGTGAGGGCCGGGGGTGCCCACAGGTGGTGGGTGCGTGAGGCGGGTGCTGTGGCACAGTGGGTGTGCGAGTGCTGGGGGTTCTCGTGGGGCAGTGGGTGTGCGAGGGCAGGGATGCCTGCAGGGCAGTGGGTGTGTGGGCATGTGAGGGCTGGCAGGCGTACTAGGGCCGGGGATGCCCATGGGGCGGTGGGCTTGTGTGAGGCGGGTGCCCGTGGGGCAGAGGGCATGTAAGGGCTGGAGGTTCTTGCGGGGCAGTGGGCGTGCGAGTGTGGGACATGCCCATGGGACGGTGGGTGTGCGAATGGGGATGGGGGGTTGGACTCCCCGTCTTCACCTGGCCTGTCCCCGCAGGTGCCCCGCGGCCCCGCACCCAGCTCTGCAGCCAGGTGGTCAGGTGAGAGTGTGTGTGTGTGTGTGTGTGTGTCCCTGTGCCCCCTGCTGGCGGGGCCAGGCCCTGTGGTGTGTGTGTGTGTGTCCCTGCGCCCCCTGCTGGTGGGGCTGGGCCCTGTGGGGTGTGTGTGTATGTCCCTGCGCCCTGCAGGGTGTGTGTGTGTCCCTACCCTCCTTGCTGGCGGGGCTGGGCCCTGCAGTGTGTGTGTGTGTCCCTGCGCCCCCTGGTGGCAGGGCCGAGCCCTGCGGGGTGTGTGTGTATGTGTGTGTCCCTGCGCCCTGCTGGCGGGGCCGAGCCCTGCGGGGTGTGTGTGTGTGTCCCTGCGCCCCCTGCTGGCGGGGCCCGGCCCTGCGGGGTGTGTGTGTCCCTGCGCCCTGCTGGCGGGGCCGAGCCCTGCGGGGTGTGTGTGTGTGTCCCTGCGCCCCTTGCTGGCGGGGCTGAGCTCTGCGGGGTGTGTGTGTGTGTCCCTGCGCCCCCTGCTGGCGGGGCCGAGCCCTGCGGGGTGTGTGTGTCCCTGCGCCCTGCTGGCGGGGCCCGGCCCTGCGGGGTGTGTGTGTGTCCTTGCGCCCTGCTGGCGGGGCCGAGCCGTGCGGGGTGTGTGTGTGTGTCCCTGCGCCCCCTGCTGGCGGGGCCCGGCCCTGCGGGGTGTGTGTGTCCCTGCGCCCTGCTGGTGGGGCCGAGCCCTGCGGGGTGTGTGTGTGTGTCCCTGCGCCCCCTGCTGGCGGGGCTGAGCTCTGCGGGGTGTGTGTGTGTGTCCCTGCGCCCCCTGCTGGCGGGGCCGAGCCCTGCGGGGTGTGTGTGTCCCTGCGCCCTGCTGGCGGGGCCCGGCCCTGCGGGGTGTGTGTGTGTCCCTGCGCCCTGCTGGCGGGGCCGAGCCGTGCGGGGTGTGTGTGTGTGTCCCTGCGCCCCCTGCTGGCGGGGCCCGGCCCTGCGGGGTGTGTGTGTCCTTGCGCCCCCTGCTGGCGGGGCCGAGCCGTGCGGGGTGTGTGTGTGTGTCCTTGCGCCCCCTGCTGGCGGGGCCGAGCCCTGCGGGGTGTGTGTGTCCCTGCGCCCCCTGCTGGCGGGGCCCGGCCCTGCGGGGTGTGTGTGTGTCCCTGCGCCCTGCTGGCGGGGCCGAGCCGTGCGGGGTGTGTGTGTGTGTCCCTGCGCCCCCTGCTGGCGGGGCCCGGCCCTGCGGGGTGTGTGTGTCCTTGCGCCCCATGCTGGCGGGGCCCGGCCCTGCGGGGTGTGTGTGTGTGTCCTTGCGCCCCCTGCTGGCGGGGCCGGGCCCTGCGGGGTGTGTGTGTCCCTGCGCCCCCTGCTGGCGGGGCCCGGCCCTGCGGGGTGTGTGTGTGTCCCTGCGCCCCCTGCTGGCGGGGCCCGGCCCTGCGGGGTATGTGTGTGTCCCTGCGCCCCCTGCTGGCGGGGCCCGGCCCTGCGGGGTGTGTGTGTCCTTGCGCCCCCTGCTGGCGGGGCCCGGCCCTGCGGGGTGTGTGTGTGTCCCTGCGCCCCCTGCTGGCGGGGCCCGGCCCTGCGGGGTGTGTGTGTGTCCCTGCGCCCCCTGCTGGCGGGGCCCGGCCCTGCGGGGTGTGTGTGTGTGTATGTGTGTGTCCCTGCGCACCCTGCTGGCGGGGCCCGGCCCTGCGGGGTGTGTGTGTGTCCCTGCGCCCCCTGCTGGCGGGGCCCGGCCCTGCGGGGTGTGTGTGTCCTTGCGCCCCCTGCTGGCGGGGCCGAGCCGTGCGGGGTGTGTGTGTGTCCCTGCGCCCCCTGCTGGCGGGGCCCGGCCCTGCGGGGTGTGTGTGTCCTTGCGCCCCCTGCTGGCGGGGCCCGGCCCTGCGGGGTCTGTGTGTGTCCCTGCGCCCCCTGCTGGCGGGGCCCGGCCCTGCGGGGTGTGTGTGTGTCCCTGCGCCCCCTGCTGGCGGGGCCGAGCCCTGCGGGGTGTGTGTGTCCCTGCGCCCCCTGCTGGCGGGGCCCGGCCCTGCGGGGTGTGTGTGTGTCCCTGCGCCCTGCTGGCGGGGCCGAGCCGTGCGGGGTGTGTGTGTGTGTCCCTGCGCCCCCTGCTGGCGGGGCCCGGCCCTGCGGGGTGTGTGTGTCCTTGCGCCCCATGCTGGCGGGGCCCGGCCCTGCGGGGTGTGTGTGTGTGTCCTTGCGCCCCCTGCTGGCGGGGCCGGGCCCTGCGGGGTGTGTGTGTCCCTGCGCCCCCTGCTGGCGGGGCCCGGCCCTGCGGGGTGTGTGTGTGTCCCTGCGCCCCCTGCTGGCGGGGCCCGTCCCTGCGGGGTGTGTGTGTGTCCCTGCGCCCCCTGCTGGCGGGGCCCGGCCCTGCGGGGTGTGTGTGTCCTTGCGCCCCCTGCTGGCGGGGCCCGGCCCTGCGGGGTGTGTGTGTGTCCCTGCGCCCCCTGCTGGCGGGGCCCGGCCCTGCGGGGTGTGTGTGTGTCCCTGCGCCCCCTGCTGGCGGGGCCCGGCCCTGCGGGGTGTGTGTGTGTGTATGTGTGTGTCCCTGCGCACCCTGCTGGCGGGGCCCGGCCCTGCGGGGTGTGTGTGTGTCCCTGCGCCCCCTGCTGGCGGGGCCCGGCCCTGCGGGGTGTGTGTGTCCTTGCGCCCCCTGCTGGCGGGGCCGAGCCGTGCGGGGTGTGTGTGTGTCCCTGCGCCCCCTGCTGGCGGGGCCCGGCCCTGCGGGGTCTGTGTGTGTCCTTGCGCCCCCTGCTGGCGGGGCCCGGCCCTGCGGGGTCTGTGTGTGTCCCTGCGCCCCCTGCTGGCGGGGCCCGGCCCTGCGGGGTGTGTGTGTGTCCCTGCGCCACCTGCTGGCGGGGCCCGGCCCTGCGGGGTGTGTGTGTCCTTGCGCCCCCTGCTGGCGGGGCTGAGCCCTGCGGGGTGTGTGTGTCCTTGCGCCCCCTGCTGGCGGGGCCGAGCCCTGCGGTGTGTGTGTGTGTGTGTGTGTCCCTGCGCCCCCTGCTGGTGCACTGGGTCCTGCTGTGCGTGTGCCCGCCCGGGGGGCGCCCCCTGTGACCCATGTAACGAGGTCTCTCCCCCCACAGCCGCTCCTCCTCACTGGAATCCATCCCCTACCGCCTCTCCAGCGCCCCCAGCTGGCTGGTGAGTCGCCCTCGTGCCCCTTGGGGGGGGCGGGGACTACACAGGGTGTGGGGGGCATGAGGGCCATGTGGGGGGTGTGGTGCCTGGGGCCATAGGAGGTGGAGGGGTGTGGGGGGGCTGCCCGGGCACCCCACTCTGACTCACTCCATCTCTCCTTTTCCCAGCAGGCTCCGGGACCTGCCCAGACCCCCACTGGCTCCAGCATTGGTGAGAGGGCCGGGGGGCCGGCTAGCCCCGAGGCCCAGGGGGCTGCCCCACGGCCGGCTGAGAACTGACCTGGTCACAGGGACAAGGCCTCAGAGCCATGGCTGCCCCCCCCCGCCCCCTGGGGCAGTCACCCCCCCGGGGCTCCGGCTGCCCCCCCCAGGGCACTGGATCACCCCCCATCCCTGCCCAGTTTCACTCCCCCTTCTCCAGAGCTGGGCCCCCCCAAATCCATGACCCCCCCTGAACTGTCTCTCCTCTGCTCCGCAGCCACCCCATCTCCAGCCTCCACCCAGAGCCTGTCCTACTGGTGAGTGTGCGTGGGGGGGGGGGGGGCAGGGCTGTGGGGCTGGGATCGCCCTGGGCGGGGCAGGGCTGTGGGGCTGGGATTGCCCCGGGGGCTGTCTCTGCTGCTTCCCCCCTTCCCTAACTCCCTCTCTTCTCCCCCCAGGGCCTCCTCTTCCTCCACCCAGACCCCAGCGCTGGGCACCTTCCCCTTGCGCCCCCCCGGGCGGGGGCCAGTGGAGGGCGAGGCCGGGCAGGGCCGGGGCCCCCCCATGCTGGCACTGGGCATCTTTGCAGGTGAGCTGGGGGGGATGAGACACGGGGCCCCCTGGGGGGATGGGAATGAGAGGTGAGGGGATCCCCCTCCCAGCCCATAGCAGGGTCCACAGGGCCCCCCCAATCTGCGCCACTAACCCCTCCCATCTGCCCCACAGATCTGAGAGAGGGGGGCACCCCTCGGGGGAGCCAAAGCACAGAGAGACCAAGACCCATACAGGTGAGGGGGGCAGGGGAGACTGGGTTGGGGGGCAGGGTGCGGGGCTGCACGGGCTGGGGGTCGAGCTGGGGGGCGCTCGGGGGCAGAGTGGGCTGGAGGCAGGGGGCTCAGGCTTAGGGTATCTGGCTGTAGCATGCTGGGTAATTTCTTCTCTCCCCCCAGCTAAGGTTCACCCCCCAACTCACCCCCTCCCAGCATGGCAGGTGAGTGAAACTGGATTGGGGGGGGGTCACACCCCACACAGACAGGTCTGGGGGAGGGGGGCTCAGAGGGGCTCAGAAGGTGGTGAGCCCCCAAAAGAGGGGTCTGGGAAGGGGGGGGCTCAGAGGGGAACAACCCTCCCCCAGGGGCTGTTCTGTCTCTTCACTAGGATTCTCTCCCCGCAGGACCCCCGGTGCCAGCCAGGCCCCCCAACTGTAGCGTGTGGGGCACAGAAACCACCCGGGCTCCCCAGCACCCGACGGACTCTCCCCTGCAGCCCCCTGGGGACCGGAGCCTCCCCTCCCCGTCACACCTGCCCCCCCCACTCCCTAACCCCCCCCAGCCACCTGACACCCCCGCCCCAGGCCAGTCTAACAGCCCCCCCCCCATACTGCCCCCACTGGCCCAGCCCAAAGGTTCCTATTCCTCCAACCCCCCCCCCACACACCTGCCTCCCCACCCAGGGCCAGGGCTCTGTTATCCCCACCCCCAAGCTGGGATCAGAGCCGTGGGGGGGGACATCACACCACTGGAGTCCAGCTCCCCATTATCCCTGTCCCTCCAAGCTGGGATCAGAGCTGTTGGGGGGGTCACACCACTGGAGTCCAGCCCGCCATTATCCCTGTCCCCACCCCAGCTGGGATCAGAGCCATTTGTGGGGGTCACACCACTGTAGTCCAGCCCCCCATTATCCCTGCCTCCCCCCAGCTGGAGTGCCCCCAAATGGCTCTGATCCCACTGGAGCCCAGACCCCCCCCCCATATTGACAATAAATGTCTGGCTTTTCCAACTGGGGTGCTGCATATTTGGGGGAGAACTGAGGTTCAGCTGTAACCCCCCCGTAACCTAAGGGGACGTAACCTGATTCCCTGCCCCCCAGCCGCTCTTCTCCCGCCCTTGGGGGCTCTGCTGGGGGAAGGGTTGGTTGATTTAAGGGCGGGGTTTGGGGGGGGAACCCCAACCTCCCAGAGCCCTAGTGGGAGTGGGCTGAGGGGGCAGCAGGAGGCGTGTGCTGAAGGAGGGAGTGGGGAAGAGGAAATGAGGGAGGAGAGGAGGAAACAAGTGACAGGGAACCCAGAGGAGAGAGGAGAGACACCCCCACTGAGCGTCAGGGACCCCTCCCCACTGACGTGCGCCAGCTACCGCCGAGGGAACGAGAACCGAGAACGTGAGTGAACGAATGAACCAAAGCCCCCCCCGCCCCCCCCATCCGGACCCACCCCCAATCAGACACAGACCACAGGCGTGGAGTTCAACTTCAAACCTCGCTTTAACTCGCGCCAGCCGGGCATTATAAATTAACGACTCCAGAAAGGACCAACAGCCGCCAGGGAAAGGCCGCCCCGCGCCCGCTCTCCGCCGCCCCATTTTCTCCTGCCCAGTTTGTAAAACCAAACCCAGGGAGCCCCCCACAGACCATCTCCCACCCCCTCCAGGCCAGATGCTGCCCCCACCCAGCTCCCTCCACCCGTCTCTCTGGGGAACAGGACCTTAACGTGATCTAGAAGGGGGGGAGGGACGAACCAGGACAGACTCTAGAAACAGAGGCGCCTGAAGGAGCGGGAGTGGTGGGGGAAGTCTGGAGAAGGAAGCATACCTAAATCCAGACAACTGGTCAGAAAGTTCAGGGTTCTAGAGCACAAACCAGTAACCAGAGAACCTAGGTTCTAGAGTAGAGGACTAGGAGTGAAATGGTATCTGGGGTCTAGAGCATGGTAGAGGGAACTGGACACCTGGGTTCTAGGTCAAGAGCTCCAAGTTCTAGGGCCTGTGGCAGAGCTTGGGGGTGTCCCTCTGTTCTAGCAGAGGAAGGGGACCAGGGCATGATTGGGATTCTAGAACACAGAGGTGACGAAACAGGGTCCTAGATTCTAGAACAGGGAGGAGAGCCAGTACTTTGTTCTAGAGCACCAAGATGAGGGGGGGGGGAAACAAACCCAGATCTGGATCTTGAGGCATGGAGAGCGAATTACAACAATGATCTAGGGAGCAGAACTGCGTGATATCAAGTTCCAGAACAGAAAGGGAGAAGGACCCGGGTTCTAGAGCTGGGGAGAGGCGGGGGGAACGTGGGGCCCAGGAACGGAGAGGGAGGGGGAACTAGATGCAGGACCCAGATCTGGGTTCTAGAACAGAGGGAGGAACTAGACAGAACAGAGCCCCAGCGCACGAGTCGGTTCCCCCCAACCCCCACCCTCCCCGGGGAGTCTCCGAAGCTCCTCATTCCTGGGTGCCCAGGTCCTCTTCCTCCGGCTCGTCCTCCTCCTCCTCCCCGTCGTCCTGCACCATGAGCCCGGCCTCCTCGTCCTCGGGCTCCTCGCCCAGGCACACCACCACCTCGGCTGGCTCGGGCGAGCGGGAGTAGAACCAGTTCAGCACCTGCTGGGCCCCCATGCCCGACTCGCGGCACAGGGCCGGCAGGTCATCCTGGCGCAGCTGCTGCCGGGCGGCCCAGTACCGCTCCAGCGGGCCCGTGTCCGTGCGGGGCCCGGGCTCCAGGGCGGCAGTGGGGGGCACGGTGTTATCCCAGAACCACCGCAGGTGCCCGTGCTTGAGGGCGTAGCGGGTGTCCCCGAACCACTGGATGATCTCTGCCCGCGGCAGGCCGGTGATCCGCTCCAGCCACTGGTAATCCTCCCGCCGCGCCCACTGGCACCGCAGGAAGAATGACTTCAGCACCGCCAGCTGCTCCTTGCTCTTCCGCCGGCTCTTGCGCTGCCGCTGGGCCTCCAGGGTGCTGTGGGGGTGGCCGGGCCGGGCCCACGCCTCGGCCCCGTTGACGGCGGCTCCGGAGGAGGGCGGCGCAGTGTCGGCTGCCCCCAGCCGGCACGGTTTGCTGAGGTCCCAGGCGGTGTCCGGGTGGCTAGCGCCGGCCGGAGGATCCGTCCAGGCCCGGCACGGAGGGGGCGGCGTGGGGAAAAGGCTGGGGGGCGGCGTCAGCGTCTCTTTGGCTTTGGGGTGGGGGGCCGCGGAAGCTCTCCCCGGCTCTGGAGGCCCCCGGGCCGCAGCCGAACAGCTCCCTGGGGATTCCTGGGGCTTGGCTTTGTGGTGTGTGGCCGCAGGGGCTTCCCTGCCTCCCGGGGCCTTGCCAGTTTGCGTCAGGGGGTCGCCGGGGGCCAGCAGGGCCCCGAAGGCTGGGCGGTCCTGGCGGCAGGCCAGCCGCGCCCGCGTCTCCTCGATCTCCTCGGCGCTCCAGCTGATGCCGCAGCGCAGCCGCTGGGCCATGAACCAGGCCTTGACCTTCTCCAATTGCAGGCCGTGGCGCAGGCAAAGCAGTGCCAGGTCGGCCAGGCTGGGGTAGGGGAAGTAGCTGAAGGCCTGGCGCAGCGGCTGGTGGCCATCCAGCTCGCTGGTCTGGGACGCCTGGGTCCACACCAGCTGCAGGTCCTCCGAGATGGGCGGCAGGCAGATGAGGGCCGCTGGCGAGCTGGGGTTGCCTGGCGACTCCTTGTTGGGGGGCATGGCTGGCCCCACCACCGGGGGGTCCTTGGCCTGGGGCTCCTGGGCTGGCCGGCCCACGGGGACAGCTGTGGGGAGAGCGAGAGCGAGACCCAATCAGCAGGAGATAGCGAGGAGGGCGGTGTGGGGTGCCCCAGAGCTCTATGGGAAGCCAAGCAGTCTCCTCCTCCCTCCTCTCCCACCCCCAGGGGTGTTTGGGGGTGATAGCTACCCCCCCACTCAGACAGCAACGGGAAGCAAAGGCTCTTACCTGCGGTAAGGGGGTCTGAACCCCAAATCGTCAGCCCCACGTCCCCCCGGGGAGCCTGAGACCTGGGAAGAGAGACACAGACAGGTGAAATGGATGGGGATAGAACCCAGGAGTCCTGGCTCCCAGCCCCACCTTCTCTAACCTACTAGACCCTGCTACCCTCCCAGAGCTGGGATAGAACCCAGGAGTCCTGGCTCCCAGCCCCGCCTTCCCTAACCTACTAGACCCTGCTACCCTCCCAGAGCTGGGATAGAACCCAGGAGTCCTGGCTCCCAGCCTCGCCTTCCCTAACCTACTAGACCCTGCTACCCTCCCAGAGCTGGTATAGAACCCAGGAGTCCTGGCTCCCAGCCCCGCCTTCCCTAACCTACTAGACCCTGCTACCCTCCCAGAGCTGGGATAGAACCCAAGAGTCCTGGCTCCCAGCCTCGCCTTCCCTAACCTACTAGACCCTGCTACCCTCCCAGAGCTGAGATAGAACCCAGGAGTCCTGGCTCCCAGCCCCGCCTTCCCTAACCTACTAGACCCTGCTACCCTCCCAGAGCTGGGATAGAACCCAGGAGTCCTGGCTCCCAGCCCCGCCTTCCCTAACCTACTAGACCCTGCTACCCTCCCAGAGCTGGGATAGAACCCAGGAGTCCTGGCTCCCAGCCTCGCCTTCCCTAACCTACTAGACCCTGCTACCCTCCCAGAGCTGGTATAGAACCCAGGAGTCCTGGCTCCCAGCCCCGCCTTCCCTAACCTACTAGACCCTGCTACCCTCCCAGAGCTGGGATAGAACCCAAGAGTCCTGGCCCCCAGCCCTGCCTTCCCTAACCTACTAGACCCTGCTACCCTCCCAGAGCTGAGATAGAACCCAAGAGTCCTGGCCCCCAGCCCTGCCTTCCCTAACCTACTAGACCCTGCTACCCTCCCAGAGCTGGGATAGAACCCAGGAGTCCTGGCCCCCAGCCCTGCCTTCCCTAACCTACTAGACCCTGCTACCCTCCCAGAGCTGGGATAGAACCCAGGAGTCCTGGCCCCCAGCCCCCACCAGGCAGGAGAGACACAGCACAGTTCTTGCCTCAAGAACTCAGAAACATTCAAATAATCAAATGAAATACATATCCAGGAATTCATTTCCACCATATTTCAGGGGACTCAGGGACCGGCTCCTACCTTCCTTAGCTAGTTAGGGACAATTATGTCTTTGGGTGTCGTTAGTTAGGGAGGTAGCCGAACGGTCCTGGAAATAAGTTTTCTGGGGCAGCACCGGTGCTTGTTGTGTGTCAGTGACCAGGCCGCAGAGACACTAGGATAAGACGCACAATAATTACTAATAATGCAATTCGGTTTAATGCGTAATTACTGCTAACAAATAATCGAACCCCGATTGCATTACTTGGGGATTAGCTTCTAGAAATGATTGCTCCGTGACGAACTTACTGGCTAACAAAGAAATAGTCAAACCATTATAAAAATAATTAGCTTGTGGAAAGGATTGTTTGGTTATTGACCGGCTAATTAAATAATTGACCAATAAGTACTAATTAGTCGCTAATACCACAAAATATTTGACCAGTGATTTGGAAACTAGAGGGTCGTGCATTTCTTCGCTTATGGAGGCCAGGCGTTATCTAACCCCAAGCCAGCTGCTTGTCTGTCTTTCCGGAACGCCGCAGCCGATCCACTCCGATGCTGCCAGGGAGGCTCTAGGCAGCAGTGACTGGAACAACCCTACCGAAAATCGGCACGGCCGTTGGCACTGCGAAGTTAGCTAATGAGCCCTGGGCTTGGCCGGCCCCTCGAGTTAAGTGCAAATGGCTTATTGCCTGTGCTGCTTCCGAGAGCCCCCGGCTCCGACCGCTCCTAGAAATCGCTCCCAATGTCCCCGGCCTTCGCTGCACCCTATTGCTGTGCGATAAAGTCCAGACGGATCCGCATGGGCAACCTCTTCCTGATCACATCTGGCTGCTTGCCGCCGTAAGTGAGTAATGGGCCAGGTTCCCATGGAACAGCCATTCAAGCAATGTTCTCCCTGTGACGCCAATCTATCGGCGCTGTCGGCCGACGCTTCTCATGGTGGAGCTTCGTTTCCGTGGCGCAGGCAATGGCATGACGCTCTTGATCTTCCAGGAGATGCCGCTGGCTTGTAGCATCATTTCCATTCTGCAGGCAACAGCCTGGCGCTGGTGGGCCCCCTGCAGCTGCCACTGGCATTGGAGAGGCGTCTCCATGGCACGTTCTCTGTGCTACCAACTGACGGGCGCATTTGGCCACCGTCTCCAAGGCACAGGTAGTGGCGTGGCAACAACAGTCCCCCTGCAGCCACCATTGGAGAGCGTCTCCATGGCATGAACTAGCCTCTGGTGCTCTCCCTGTGACACCAGGCGCTGGCTTCCACCACCTGGGTAACAGCACGCAGCGCATCCTTGGGCTGCAGACGCCATTGATGGCACACGGTTTGACCCTTTGCTTTGGTTGCTGCTGGTCGCTTGTTGGTCCTGGGCAGGATAGACAGTGAACCGTAAAATTCAAAATCAGATCTTAGCACTCCTACCTAGGGGCTTCCTCAGCTCAGCCAATGCCCAGAGGACGGAGCATTGGAGAACCCCATTTTTTAGAAGAACGTTGTCTATTCTTCCACCTTCTCCAATGGCGTCTACATCCCAATACCCAGTGCTGAAGGGCTCTGTAATCTAGCGGAAAAAGGCAGAACCCAAACCAACGGCTGAATGCAGCAGGCAGCCAAATTCCGATTGGAAAGACAGCCCCAATTCCAGAAGAAAACCATTGGCCCAAACAGCCAAGGGAAGTGGCATCTCCATATCTTGAGCTCTTCAAATCCTGACTGGAAAATACGCTCTAGTCCAATGCATGTTATTAAGGCTAAATACAGGGACACTGGGTAAACTGAATGGCTTGTGATCCAAACTACATGATCTAACGTGTCGACTGGCTGTCACCTCTACAAATCCTCGTTAGTTCGGTTCCAGCCCACAGTCTTTGAGGTTTATCAACCAATCCTTATTGTGCATGAGCGGAAGAGCAACGCGGCCAGGGGAACTAGAACCGTGAACGCCGGAGCTCTGTGAGGCATATTTGCGTAAGGTACAAAACGGCGGTATCGGAGCACACGAACTATCAGCCTATGTACCTTTAGAGCTCTAAGTACAGACGCCCCCCGGGTTACGCAAACCCGACTTACGCAAATCCGCAATTACGGAAAAAGTTCCGTATGCTAGAAACAGGAGGGGTTGTGTCTGTATATATATAATGGTCAGGTATATGTTTCCGATTTACGCAAAATTCGAGTTACGCAAGGCCTTCTGGAACGGAACGCTTGCATAAGTCGGGGAGCGTCTGTAGAAGAGCTGTTGCTGGTTTTCTAATTTTTAGCAATATTAATGGTCATAAATCACTTTTCCCTAAAACTGTCAACTCGCTCTGGGGTCTCAGACTTTGTACCCGGTGTTGGCCAGGCGCTGGGCAGGTTGTCAGTGTGAGGGGATCTGTTGGGTCTCCGGGTTTCACCCCAACAGACGGGGTCCTTTCCACCAACGCCCGCCATGTTTCCGAACATTTTGGACTCGGTTGGATGCAGCATTCAAAGGTCATCGCGTTACAGACAAATGGAGAAATGTCACCGATTAGAGGGGTGGGCCTGACTATGCTTGGTAAACTAGACCCTACTCCCCTCCCAGAGGCAAGGATAGAACCCAGGAGTCCTGGCTCCCAGCTCCGTTGCTCTAACCACTAGACCCCACTCCCCTCCCAGGGCCAGGGATAGAACCCAGGAGTCCTGGCTCCTAACGTACAGCAACAGTTCTTGTCCCCCAAAGAACAGAGAGAGCTCATTAAAGTAAACCAATCAATCTAATTAAAGTAACTAAGCACTGATACGTTTCAATCATATTGACGGGAACAACGGCCCAGACCTACATTAACGAGATCACTTGGGCCAACCTGGTCTTTCCGTTGCTCACCGAGTTGGACTGAGAACTCACCAGGCCTGAAATTAGCCCCTATTCGTTACCGCTCCACTATTAATTGACGGGCCCCTCGTTACGGAAATAACTGATGAGTGATTAGCAATTACCGGGTCATCGGCCAAACAACGCCCAACAAACATGAAGAACCAGGAATTAGACTCAATCAGGGGGTGACCAGACCATGTCCCGACCGCAGGGCCTTGGTCTTATAGGTGCCCCCCCACCCCCGCCCCCATGAAAGAGCGTCCTGATTGGTCACCCGAAATCCAGCAAGTCCCTGGTGGCTACCGGCCAATCAGCCTCATCATCAGCGACTAATTAGCAGGGAACTGACCAGAAATTCCACCATGTGGTAATTATGTAAAATAAGTGAATCCAGCTTCCTAATATGCTAAAGACCCCACCCCAACTCCTCCCCCAGAGACCCCCCCCACCTTCTCCCCAGCTCCCAGAGACCCCCAGAGACCCCCCCCAGCTCCAACCCCACCTTCTCCCCAGCTCCCAGAGACCCCCCACCCCAGCCCTTTCCCCAGAGACCCCCCACCTCCAACCCCACCTTCTCCCCAGCTCCCAGAGACCCCTCCAGCTCCAACCCCACCTTCTCCCCAGCTCCCGGACACCCCCCACCCCAGCCCCTTCCCCAGAGACCCCGCAGCTCCAACCCCACCTTCTCCCCAGCTCCCAGAGACCCCACACCCCAGCCCCTTCCCCAGAGACCCCCCAGCTCCAACCCCACCTTCTCCCCAGCTCCCGGAGACCCCCCACCCCAGAGACCCCCCCCAGCTCCAACCCCACCTTCTCCCCAGCTCCCGGACACCCCCCACCCCAGCCCCTTCCCCAGAGACCCCCCAGCTCCAACCCCACCTTCTCCTCAGCTCCCGGAGACCCCCCACCCCAGAGACCCCCCCAGCTCCAACCCCACCTTCTCCCCAGCTCCCGGAGACCCCCCCACCCCAGCCCCTTCCCCAGAGACCCCCCAGCTCCAACCCCACCTTCTCCCCAGCTCCCAGAGACCCCCCCACCCCAGCCTCTTCCCCAGGGACCCCCCCTCCCCAGAGGCCCCCAAGCCCCAGATACCTCCCCAAATGCCCAACTTCTCCCCAGTCCCTCCCCCACAGACTCCTCATTGACCCCACTCCAGAGACCCCTCCAGCTCCTCCAAACCCCAGCTCCCCCAGAAACCCCCACACCAGCTCCTCCCCTAGACCCCCCAGCTCCAACCCCCACCTTCTCCCCCAGAGACCCTCCAGCTCCCCAACCCCACAGAGACTCCCCATCCCCTCCCCCAGTGACCCCCCACAGCCAGTTTCCTCACTAATTCCCAGCTCCCTCCAACCCCCCTCAGGACCCTTCTAGCCCCCTACACCCTCCGAGACCCCCATCCCCACTCCGTTCTAGCCCTGCTCTGAGAGGGGCAGGGTCTGGTGGCTTACAGCGGGGAAGGGGCTGGGAACCAGGACGCCTGGGTTCTCTCCCTGGCTCTGAGAGGGTGTGTGTGGGGGGGAGGCTGGGAACTAGAACGCCTGGGTTCTCTCCCTGGCTCTGAGAGGGCGGGGGAGGCTAAGATCTAGGACGCCTGGGTTCTCTCCCTGGCTCTGAGGGCGGGGTCCAGTAGGTTAGAGCACAGGTGGAGAGGGAGGGGGGACTAGGAGCCAGGACTCCTGGGTTCTCTGAAACACCGACCCTTGTCTCAGCCTCTCCTCCTGGGATCACCCAACCCCCAGAGATCCCCCATATTCCCCCTCCTCTTTCTCTCTGGGGTTCCCCCAAGCCGCCCCCCCTCCAGCTGCCCCCAAGACCCCCCCCCCAGCCCCTCCCCCCCCACTCACACGTTCCCTCCTCCTCCGATTTTAGTTTCCTCCCAAGTTTTGGGACTTTGCTTCACTTGCATCCTGGGTAATGGAGGCTCAGGGGGCGGGGCTTCCCCTGCACTGGCCCTTTAAGGGCGCCTAGGACACCTGGGTTCTCTCCCGGGAGGGGGAGGGGCTGGGAGCCCGGACGCCTGCGTTCTTTCCCAGGCTCTGGGAGGGGAGTGGGGTCTGGTGGTTAGAGCAGGAAGCCCGGACGCCTGGGTTCTCTCCCGGGAGGGGGCAGGGAGCTCGGACGCCTGGGTTCTCTCCGGGAGAGGGCAGGGAGCTCGCACACAAAGGGGGGAGGGGCGGCCGAACTCACCCTCCCTGCGGTGCTGCCGGGGCCGGGCCGGCACCAGCCCGATCCCTGCCCGGCTCGGCCTGGCCCCCTCCGGGCTGGGATTGGAGGCCGCGGCCTGCGGGGGAGGGACCGGCCTGGCCATTGGCTGCCACAGAGCCCAGCCCGGAAACCGGCCACCAGCCGGACGCCTGGGTTCCCTCCTGGCTAGGGGGGGCTGGGAGCCGGGACTCCTGGGTTCTCCCAGACCCTCGGCTCAGTCGGCAGAGAAACCGGCTGCTTCTCCCCGCCCCCTCCGGGCTGCCCTGGGGGAAACCGGCCCACGATAGAGCCGGGATCATCCCGGGGCTGCGGGGCGGGAGTGAGGGGCACCGGCAGGGCTGGCAGGGGCTGGGGGGCGGGAGTGAGGGGCACTGGCAGGGCTGGGGGGGGCAGGGCTGGCAGGGGCTGTGGGGCGGGAGTGAGGGGCACTGGCAGGGCTGGGGGGGGCAGGGCTGGCAGGGGCTGCGGGGCGGGAGTGAGGGGCACTGGCAGGGCTGGGGGGGCAGGGCTGGCAGGGGCTGCGGGGCGGGAGTGAGGGGCACCGGCAGGGCTGGCAGGGGCTGTGGGGCGGGAGTGAGGGGCACCGGCAGGGCTGGGGGGGGCAGGGCTGGCAGGGGCTGCGGGGCGGGAGTGAGGGGCACCGGCAGGGCTGGGGGGGCAGGGCTGGCAGGGGCTGCGGGGCGGGAGTGAGGGGCACTGGCAGGGCTGGGGGGGGCAGGGCTGGCAGGGGCTGCGGGGCGGGAGTGAGGGGCACCGGCAGGGCTGGCAGGGGCTGTGGGGCGGGAGTGAGGGGCACCGGCAGGGCTGGGGGGGGCAGGGCTGGCAGGGGCTGCGGGGCGGGAGTGAGGGGCACCGGCAGGGCTGGCAGGGGCTGCAGGGCGGGAGTGAGGGGCACCGGCAGGGCTGGCAGGGGCTGGGGGGCGGGAGTGAGGGGCACCGGCAGGGCTGGGGGGGGCAGGGCTGGCAGGGGCTGTGGGGCGGGAGTGAGGGGCACCGGCAGGGCTGGGGGGGGCAGGGCTGGCAGGGGCTGCGGGGCGGGAGTGAGGGGCACCGGCAGGGCTGGCAGGGGCTGTGGGGCGGGAGTGAGGGGCACTGGCAGGGCTGGGGGGGGCAGGGCTGGCAGGGGCTGTGGGGCGGGAGTGAGGGGCACTGGCTGGGCGGAGGGGGGGGTCAGAGCTGGGCTGCAGGGCGGGAGTGAGGAGTACCGGCAAGGGGGGGGGGGCAGGAGACTGGTCCGAGAGGGGGGTTGGGTGCCAAGATGTGGGCAGCCCTGGTGTCCGGGCAAATGTGCCATGGAGAACGGTGGCACCTTCCCTGCCCCCTCCGAGCTGCTGTCCTGGGGGAAACCTGCACACAACAGCCAGCCTGGTACCCCCTCCCGGGCCCAGCCAACCCGGTAACCCTCCCCCAGATCAGCCCGGTAACCCCCCCCCCCCCCGCAGATCAGCCCCCCGGGGCCAGCCAGCCTGGTAACCCCCCTGATCAGCCCAGTAACACCCCCCCAGATCAGCCCCCCAGGCCCAGCCAGCCTGGTAACCACCCCCCGCCGATCAGCCCCCCAGGCCCAGCCAGCCTGGTAACCCCTGCCCCCGATCAGCCCCCTGGAACCAGCCAGCCTGGTCCCGCCCCCTCCCCCCCATTGTCGGGTGACTTTGCCCAGTCCTGGCTTGGGGCAGGCTGAGCCCGGCACTGTCCACCAGCAGGGAGTTCCACCGGTTAACGGTCTCCCAATGTCGTTCCCCCCCCCCATGCAGCCAGACCCTCCACTCGAGCTGGGGGCAGGGCCTGGAGGGTTTTGGTGTCCCCCTATAAGGCAATGGCTCCCCCCGCCATGTCCTGGGTGGGGGTGCAGGTCCCACAGGGCTGGGGGCGGTGCCTGATGTGGGGGCATGTCTTTGGTTTGTCTGAGCTCCGCCCCCATCCTAGCCCCACCCTCCCCTGGACCCCGCCATCCTGGAAGACCTGTCTCCCCCACACCCCCTGTATCTCACCCCCTATTCCTGCCCCACATCCCATGGCTTTGGGGTGAATTTCAGCCCCCCCTGGACCCCTCCCAGAGGATGTGGATCTGGGGGCTGGGAGGAGCTGGTTGTGGCCCCCCCCATGAAGTCTGTGTCCCCTGGGAAGCCAGTTGTGCAGCCCCCTACAGGAAGTGGATCCAGCCCCCATCTCCGTCGCGTGGGGGGCTGGGGGGCCCCTCGGCCCGCCCCCCACCCCGCAGGATGTAGTTCTGCCCCCCGTTGTTGTCCCACAGCTCCTGGCCCCCCACGTGGCAGCGCAGGGCGAACTCCAGGGCGCCCCCAGGGGGCAGGGGCAGGCGGAAAGCGAAGCGGTCGGAGGGGGGGCCGGGCGGGGGGCCGGCGGAGGGCCCGGCGTAGGCGGCGGGGGCCTCCCGGTAGCTGGCCCAGCCGTCCCAGGTGTAGCGGACGCTGACCCGCTTCTCATAGGCCAGGTTGAGAACCCGCAGGGTCCCCGCCACCCCCAGCCCCCCAGCCCGCACCCCCTCCAGGCACACGCCCTGCGCCCCCAGCCGCGCCCCGAAGTCCGGCAGCCCCAGCGGGTCCCAGAAACACGGTGCCAGCGGCAGGCGCCCAGCCAGCGGGTCCTGGGAGTCCTGGAGAAAACGGGCAGGAGGGGATGGAGAGAAAGAAAGAAAATTAATGTCACTTGGACCTGCCCCCCAGCCCTCATCCCCCTCCCCTGCCTGCCCTGCCCCCCATCGCTCCCCCCGTTACCTGGAAGGGCTGCAGGGGGGCGAAGTGGCGCAGGGCGTCACGCCGGAGCTGGGTGTGGACGCGCTCGGGGACCTGGGGCAGCTCGGCCGGCCAGTAGCGCCTCACGCTGGCCAGCTCCAGCCCCAGGGCGTCAGCGAAGCGCACCCGCTTGCGGGAGCCGGGGCTGCGGCTGCGGGATCCCCCACCAGGGCCCCCGGCCGGGGCAGAGCGGGCCCTGCGACGCCGGTGCCCCCCCCTGCTGCCCGTGCGGCTCTGGCGCCCCCGCGGCCGGGCCCCCCGGGCCCGCCCCTCGGCCTCCGAGTCGGAGTCGTCACCCAGGCTGGGCCGGACCGTGCGGTAGTACGCCCGCTCATACAGCCCCGCGATGTAGCTCAGGTTGCGCGGGATGTCGCTGGGGGGCGGGGGAGCGTGTGCCATGGGGCCCGGGGTGGGGCCAGCTCGCTTTGTCCGGGCCCCGGCTCGTTCTATCGCTCCGCCCGGGCCCTATGTTCTTCTATCGCTCCGCCCGGGCACCGGCTCCTTCTGTCGCTCCGCCCGGGCCCCGCCTCGTTCTATCGCTCCGCCCGGGCCCTATGTTCTTCTATCGCTCCGTCCGGGCCCCGCCTCGTTCTGTCGCTCTGTCAAGGTGCCGGCTCGTTCTATCGCTCCGTCCGGGCCCCGCCTCGTTCTGTCGCTCTGTCAAGGTGCCGGCTCGTTCTATCGCTCCGTCCGGGCCCCGCCTCGTTCTGTCGCTCTGTCAAGGTGCCGGCTCGTTCTATCGCTCCGTCCGGGCCCCGCCTCGTTCTGTCGCTCTGTCAAGGTGCCGGCTCGTTCTATCGCTCCGTCCGGGCCCCGCCTCGTTCTGTCGCTCTGTCAAGGTGCCGGCTCGTTCTATCGCTCCGTCCGGGCCCCGCCTCGTTCTATTGCTCCGTCCAGGCACCGGCTCGTTCTATCACTCTGTCAAGGTGCCGGGTTGTTCTATCGCTCTGTCTGGGAACCAGCTCATTCTATTGCCACATCCGGGAGCTGTATCCTTCTGTCGCTCCGTCCAGGCCTCATTCTGTCCCTCCGTCCAGGCTCGTGTACTGTCACCCTGTCCAGGCCTCCTCCTATCGCTCTTTCTGGGCTCTGGCTCGCTCTATCGCTTTCTCTGGGTTTTGAGTCCTTCTAGCTCTCTGTCCATTCTACTGCTCCAACAAAGTGCTCCCTTTTTCTATCACTCCTTCTGGGCTGTCTCTCGTTCTATCGCTCCATCACACCGCCAACTCATTCTACCACTTCATCGCTGCCTTCCACGTTCTTCTCTTCTAGAGGGTCCAAGTCTATTTCTCTGTCTGGACCCTGACTCGTTCTGTTGCTCTGTCGCTATCTTCACGTTCTTCCCTCTCAGAAATTCTCCTTCTTTCTCTCCATCTGGGCTGCGTCTCGTTCTATTACTCTGGCAGGGCGCTGGCTTATTCTACTCCTTCCTCACCCCCTTCCAGGTTCCTCCCTTCCAGAGTTTCCGAGACTACGTCTGTCTGGACTCTGCCTCCTTCTCTCTCTCTCTGTCGTTGCCGCCTTGTTCCTTTTTTCTGGAGAGTCTCAATTTATCACTGCAGCCAGCTGCTGGTTTGTTCTCTCTCTCGGTCACTCTTCCCTTTCAGAGATTCTGAGTGTCTCCCTCTGTCCAGGCTCTGATTCGTTCTGTCGCTCCTGCACTGTCTCCTTCTCTCTCTTCCTATCCTATCCTCTCTCGTTCTCTTGCTCCGGCCGGGCTCTGTCTCGCTTGGTCACTGCCTCCTTTGATCTCTCCGCTGTTCGTTCTCTCTCCTTGCGATCCGTCTTTCTATTGCTCCGGCTGGGCGCTGTCTGGTTCTGTCGCTCCGAGGGGGCTTCACCCTGGCTCTCTCTCCGTCTCTTTCTCTTTCACCTTCTTTCCTCCAGCACATGCCCCTCCTCCCTCCCTCTCTCTTCTTCTTTCACTATCCCTCCATCCCTCCTGGTCCAGGAGCACGCAAAATCTGACTTGGCAATTACCGTAATGCTCAGAAATGGCGCATCCCCTCCAAGCAATCTCCCCTCCTTCCAATGCTCAGGGCTCCCCATTCCCCCCCGCCCCCTGTCCACCAGCCGGTGGACTCCTTCCAGACCGTATGGAGTTAACCTGGCAGGAACCCAGGCGTCCGGGAGTCTAGGCCCAGCTGGGGACACCATGTACCTGAGAGGTGAAGGGCCTAAAATGTTCCAATCTGAGATCAATAATTCATGAGACAAGATGCAGCTAATGGATCCCGGGAAGCCGGCCAGGGAATGGGGGTGGTGGGGGACTGAGGGGAGGCAGAGCTGCAGGGGGCAGGGCAGGGCTAGCAGGGGCTGCGGGTCGGGAGTGAGGGGCACCGACAGGGCGGGGGGGGGGGCAGGGCTGGGGGCTGCGGGTCGGGAGTGAGGGGCACCGACAGGGCGGGGGGGGGGCAGGGCTGGGGGCTGCGGGTCGGGAGTGAGGGGCACCGACAGGGCGGGGGGGCAGGGCTGGGGGCTGCGGGTTGGGGGTGAGGGGCACCGGGCTGGGGGGGGTAGGGCTGGGGGCTGCGGGTCGGGAGTGAGGGGCACCGGGCTGGGGGGGGTAGGGCTGGGGGCTGCGGGTCGGGAGTGAGGGGCACCGGGCGGGGGGGGCAGGGCTGGGGGCTGCGGGTCGGGAGTGAGGGGCACCGGGCTGGGGGCTGCGGGTCGGGGGTGAGGGGCACCGGGCGGGGGGGGCAGGGCTGGGGGCTGCGGGTCGGGGGTGAGGGGCACCGACAGGGCGGAGGGGCAGGGCTGGGGGCTGCGGGTCGGTGGTGAGGGGCACCGACAGGGCGGGGGGGGCAGGGCTGGGGGCTGCGGGTCGGGAGTGAGGGGCACCGGGCTGGGGGGGCACCGGGCTGGGGGCTGCGGGTCGGGAGTGAGGGGCACCGGGCTGGGGGGGGTAGGGCTGGGGGCTGCGGGTCGGGAGTGAGGGGCACCGGGCGGGGGGGGCAGGGCTGGGGGCTGCGGGTCGGGAGTGAGGGGCACCGGGCTGGGGGCTGCGGGTCGGGGGTGAGGGGCACCGGGCGGGGGGGGCAGGGCTGGGGGCTGCGGGTCGGGGGTGAGGGGCACCGACAGGGTGGAGGGGCAGGGCTGGGGGCTGCGGGTCGGGGGTGAGGGGCACCGACAGGGCGGGGGGGGCAGGGCTGGGGGCTGCGGGTCGGGGGTGAGGGGCACCGACAGGGCGGGGGGGGCAGGGCTGGGGGCTGCGGGTCGGGGGTGAGGGGCACCGACAGGGCGGGGGGGGCAGGGCTGGGGGCTGCGGGTCGGGGGTGAGGGGCACCGACAGGGCGGGGGGGGCAGGGCTGGGGGCTGCGGGTCGGGGGTGAGGGGCACCGACAGGGCGGGGGGGGGCAGGGCTGGGGGCTGCGGGTCGGGAGTGAGGGGCACCGACAGGGCGGGGGGGGGCAGGGCTGGGGGCTGCGGGTCGGGGGTGAGGGGCACCGACAGGGCGGGGGGGGCAGGGCTGGGGGCTGCGGGTCGGGAGTGAGGGGCACCGACAGGGCGGGGGGGGGCAGGGCTGGGGGCTGCGGGTCGGGAGTGAGGGGCACCGACAGGGCGGGGGGAGCAGGGCTGGGGGTGAGGGGCACCGGGCGGGGGGGGGGGCAGGGCTGGGGGCTGCGGGTCGGGGGTGAGGGGCACCGACAGGGCGGGGGGGGGCAGGGCTGGGGGCTGCGGGTCGGGGGTGAGGGGCACCGACAGGGCGGGGGGGGCAGGGCTGGGGGCTGCGGGTCGGGAGTGAGGGGCACCGACAGGGCGGGGGGGGGCAGGGCTGGGGGCTGCGGGTCGGGAGTGAGGGGCACCGACAGGGCGGGGGGAGCAGGGCTGGGGGTGAGGGGCACCGGGCGGGGGGGGGGCAGGGCTGGGGGCTGCGGGTCGGGGGTGAGGGGCACCGACAGGGCGGGGGGGGCAGGGCTGGGGGCTGCGGGTCGGGAGTGAGGGGCACCGGGCTGGGCGGGGGGCAGGGCTGGGGGTCGGGGGTGAGGGGCACCGACAGGGCGGGGGGGCAGGGCTGGGGGTGAGGGGCACCGGGCTGGGGGGGGGGCAGGGCTGGGGGCTGCGGGTCGGGAGTGAGGGGCACCGGGCGGGGGGGGGCAGGGCTGCGGGTCGGGAGTGAGGGGCACCGACAGGGCGGGGGGAGCAGGGCTGGGGGTGAGGGGCACCGGGCGGGGGGGGCAGGGCTGGGGGTGAGGGGCACCGGGCGGGGGGGGGCAGGGCTGGGGGTCGGGAGTGAGGGGCACCGGGCGGGGGGGGGGCAGGGCTGGGGGTCGGGAGTGAGGGGCACCGGGCGGGGGGGGGGCAGGGCTGGGGGCTGCGGGTCGGGAGTGAGGGGCACCGGGCTGGGGGGGGGGCAGGGCTGGGGGCTGCGGGTCGGGAGTGAGGGGCACCGGGCTGGGGGGGGGGGGCAGGGCTGGGGGTCGGGAGTGAGGGGCACCGACAGGGCGGGGGGGGCGGGGCTGGGGGTCGGGAGTGAGGGGCACCGACAGGGCGGGGGGGGCAGGGCTGGGGGTGAGGGGCACCGGGCGGGGGGGGCAGGGCTGGGGGTGAGGGGCACCGGGCAGGGGGGGGCAGGGCTGGGGGTCGGGGGTGAGGGGCACCGACAGGGCTGGGGGCTGCGGGTCGGGAGTGAGGGGCACCGGGCGGGGGGGGGGCAGGGCTGGGGGTCGGGGGTGAGGGGCACCGACAGGGCGGGGGGAGCAGGGCTGGGGGTGAGGGGCACCGGGCTGGGGGGGGGGGGCAGGGCTGGGGCTGCGGGTCGGGAGTGAGGGGCACCGACAGGGCGGGGGGGGCAGGGCTGGGGGTGAGGGGCACCGGGCTGGGGGGGGCAGGGCTGGGGGCTGCGGGTCGGGAGTGAGGGGCACCGGGCTGGGGGGGGTAGGGCTGGGGGCTGCGGGTCGGGAGTGAGGGGCACCGGGCTGGGGGCAGGGCTGGGGGCTGCGGGTCGGGAGTGAGGGGCACCGACAGGGCGGGGGGGGCAGGGCTGGGGGTCGGGAGTGAGGGGCACCGACAGGGCGGGGGGGCAGGGCTGGGGGTCGGGAGTGAGGGGCACCGACAGGGCGGGGGGGGGGCGGGGCTGGGGGTCGGGAGTGAGGGGCACCGACAGGGCGGGGGGGGCAGGGCTGGGGGTCGGGAGTGAGGGGGCACCGACAGGGCGGGGGGGGCAGGGCTGGGGGTGAGGGGCACCGGGCGGGGGGGGGCAGGGCTGGGGGCTGCGGGTCGGGGGTGAGGGGCACCGGGCTGGGGGGGGGCAGGGCTGGGGGCTGCGGGTCGGGGGTGAGGGGCACCGGGCTGGGGGGGGGGCAGGGCTGGGGGCTGCGGGTCGGGAGTGAGGGGCACCGACAGGGCGGGGGGGCAGGGCTGGGGGCTGCGGGTCGGGAGTGAGGGGCACCGGGCAGGGGGGGCAGGGCTGGGGGTCGGGGGTGAGGGGCACCGACAGGGCGGGGGGGCAGGGCTGGGGGCTGCGGGTCGGGAGTGAGGGGCACCGACAGGGCGGGGGGGGGCAGGGCTGGGGGCTGCGGGTCGGGAGTGAGGGGCACCGGGCGGGGGGGGGCAGGGCTGGGGGCTGCGGGTCGGGAGTGAGGGGCACCGGGCGGGGGGGGCAGGGCTGGGGGCTGCGGGTCGGGAGTGAGGGGCACCGGGCTGGGGGCTGCAGGTCGGGAGTGAGGGGCACGGGCAGGGGGGGGTAGGGCTGGGGGTCGGAGTGAGGGGCACCGGGCGGGGGGGGGCGGGGCTGGGGGTCGGGGGTGAGGGGCACCGGGCTGGGGGGGGGCAGGGCTGGGGGTCGGGAGTGAGGGGCACCGACAGGGCGGGGGGGGTAGGGCTGGGGGTCGGGAGTGAGGGGCACCGGGCGGGGGGGGGCGGGGCTGGGGGTCGGGGGTGAGGGGCACCGGGCGGGGGGGGGCAGGGCTGGGGGCTGCGGGTCGGGAGTGAGGGGCACCGGGCTGGGGGGGGCGGGGCTGGGGGTCGGGAGTGAGGGGCACCGGGCTGGGGGGGGGCGGGGCTGGGGGTCGGGAGTGAGGGGCACCGGGCTGGGGGGGGGGCAGGGCTGCGGGTCGGGAGTGAGGGGCACCGGGCTGGGGGCTGCAGGTCGGGAGTGAGGGGCACGGGCAGGGGGGGTAGGGCTGGGGGTCGGGAGTGAGGGGCACCGGGCTGGGGGGGGGGCGGGGCTGGGGGTGAGGGGCACCGGGCTGGGGGGGGGGCAGGGCTGGGGGCTGCGGGTCGGGAGTGAGGGGCACCGGGCTGGGGGGGGCGGGGCTGGGGGTCGGGAGTGAGGGGCACCGACAGGGCGGGGGGGGGCAGGGCTGGGGGGGGGGCGGGGCTGGGGGTCGGGGGTGAGGCGCCAGGTGCCATCAATCAGCCTGAACGAGCCCGAGGCCCGCGGCAGACTCTGACCCAGACCGTGGGGATACGGGGGGGGGAGGGGGGGGGCTGACTCATGCCGAGGAGCGGCCATGTTGGTTTATCGACCTGTGGGGGTCATGTGACGGTTGGGGTCAGGCTCTGGGGTGAAGCAGGGAAGGATCAGGGGCCCAGGACGTGAAGTTGGGGGTCAAAGGTCAGACGTGGGCGGTGCTTCCTCAGGGCGGCGGACCCCCGCCAATGGGGCTGCGGCAGGTTTATTCAATAAGGGGCGTTTGGTCAGCCAATCAGCTGCCAGGGTTGGCCCGTTGCCCAATGGGGCCGCAGCCACGGGGAGGGACGTGACCAATCATGAGGCTGAGCCAATCAAAAGCGTCCGCCCAGCTCCGGCTAACCAATCCGAAAGCAACGATCTGTTGAATGGCGGTACCCTGCCCCAATGGTGTTACAGCGATGGCGGACACTGGGCCAATCAGAGGTGTCGGCACGGCGCTTCCGTCAGGCGGCCAATCACGCGGGAGAGGTCTGTTGACGGGCGGGCGCCTCCGCCAAAGGCATTAGAGCGATGGCGGGCCCACGGCCAATCAGGCGCGTCTTCCCGGCCCTTCCGCCGGGACAGCCAATGGGATGGGGCCTAGGGGGCGGGCCCCGCCCGGGCGGCCAGTGAGGAGCGGCGCGCGGCGCAGCGGCCGGCCCAGCGCGGGGCAGAGCAGCAGCCGCCATGGCCTCGTCGGCGCGGGGCAGCGGGGGCGCGCGCGGGGCGGGGGAGGGGCCGGAGGCGGGTGGGGGCCCCCCCGCGCAGTACGGGAACGGGCTGGGCGGGGGGCCGGAAGCGGGGGCGGGGCCCCGCGCGCGGCGGGCGGGGGGGGCGGAGGAGGAAGAGGAGGAGGAGGGGGAGCTGCTGCTGGACGGGGGGGGCCGGGCCGGGGGCGGCGCCCGGGGGGGGCCCCCGCACCCGCCCCCCCCCTCCGCCTCCGCCCCCCGGGCCGGGCCTGGGGGGGGGCCCGGCGCCCACCGCCCCCCGAGGAGCTGGAGGAGGAGGCCGGGCTGGGAGAGGGGGACCCCGGGGACCCCGCCATCGAGGACCCGGTGAGCGGGGGGAGGGGCGCATGGGGGAGATTGGGGTGGGGGAGGGGCAAGCGGGGGGAGGGGCGCATGGGGGAGATTGGGGTGGGGGAGGGGCACCTGGGGGGAGATCTGGCGGGAGGGGCACGCGGGGGGAGGGGCGCATGGGGGAGATTGGGGTGGGGGAGGGGCACGCGGGGGGAGGGGCGCATGGGGGAGATTGGGGTGGGGGAGGGGCACCTGGGGAGATCTGGCGGGAGGGGCAGGCGGGGGGAGGGGCGCATGGGGGAGATTGGGGTGGGGGAGGGGCACCTGGGGGGAGATCTGGCGGGAGGGGCAGGCGGGGGGAGGGGCGCATGGGGGAGATTGGGGTGGGGGAGGGGCACCTGGGGGGAGATCTGGCGGGAGGGGCACGCGGGGGGAGGGGCGCATGGGGGAGATTGGGGTGGGGGAGGGGCACCTGGGGAGATCTGGCGGGAGGGGCAGGCGGGGGGAGGGGCGCATGGGGGAGATTGCGGTGGGGGAGGGGCACGCGGGGGGAGGGGCGCATGGGGGAGATTGGGGTGGGGGAGGGGCACCTGGGGGGAGATCTGGCGGGAGGGGCACGCGGGGGGAGGGGCGCATGGGGGAGATTGGTGTGGGGGAGGGGCACCTTGGGGGAGATCTGGCGGGAGGGGCACGCGGGGGGAGGGGCGCATGGGGGAGATTGGGGTGGGGGAGGGGCACCTGGGGGGAGATCTGGCGGGAGGGGCACGCGGGGGGAGGGGCGCATGGGGGAGATTGGGGTGGGGGAGGGGCACGCGGGGGGAGATCTGGCGGGAGGGGCAGGCGGGGGGAGGGGCGCATGGGGGAGATTGCGGTGGGGGAGGGGCACGCGGGGGGAGATCTGGCGGGAGGGGCAGGCGGGGGGAGGGGCGCATGGGGGAGATTGGGGTGGGGGAGGGGCACGCGGGGGGAGATCTGGGGGGAGGGGCATGTGGGGGGAGGGGCGCATGGGGGAGATTGGGGTGGGGGAGGGGCACGCGGGGGAGATCTGGCGGGAGGGGCAGGCGGGGGGAGGGGCGCATGGGGGAGATTGGGGTCGGGGGAGATCTGCAGGGGCGGGGGCAGGACTGGGCGGGGCCCCGTGGAGGGGGCGGACCCCGGGCGGGCGAGGGGCACTAGGCTGTGGGGGTTAGAACAGGGTGGGGGGCACATGAGGGGGCAGATCTGGTGTTGGGCGGGGCTAGTCTCCAGGGACTCACCAGGAGAGGGGGCTGTAGGGCGGGGGGTGCAGAGTTGGGGGGTTGGGCTCTTTTTTGGGGGTCCTGGGTAGGATGGAGGTGTGTTGGGGGGGCAGGGCAGAGCTATGGGGGGAGTTGGTGGGGGAGGGTGACGTGGGGGGGTGAATCAGGCCCCCAGTCTGACCCCCCTGCCTCTCAGGAGCTGGAGGCCATCAAAGCCCGCGTGCGGGAGATGGAGGAGGAGGCGGAGAAGCTGAAGGAGCTGCAGAACGAGGTGGAGAAGCAGATGAACATGAGCCCCCCGCCGGGCAACGGTGAGACCCCCTCGGGCCCCCCGTCAACTCCCTCGGGCCCCCTGTGCATGACGAAGTTAGGGGACATCTGTGAACTACACTGCCCTGGATTGTGTTTGTGCAGGACCTACGTAAACAGGAACCATCCCTTCCCCCCAATATACCCTTTGGACCATGTGGGTGATGGTGGATTCCAGATGCATTTGGGAGTCTCGCTGTTCTGAATTGTATTTGTGTAGGACCTATGTAAACTGTAAGCCTCCCTCCCCCCATTCAAACTCAGACTCCCTTGGCAATTGTAAAGCCTAGAGACGCATGCAAATTGTGCCCCTCTGAATTTTATTTGTGTAGGACCTACATAAATGCCACCATCTTATTTGTGTAACACCTATGTACACAGTAATCATCACTTTCCCCCTTGGACCCTGTTGACTGCGGGGCGGGGGAGGAGTGAAGTAGGAGGCATTTGGGATTCACGCCGCTTTGCATTTTATTTGTGTAGGGTCTGTGTAAATGCTACTTTTTTGTATGTGTAGGACCTATGAAAACAATAACCACCATCCCCATTCACTCTCAGACCCCCATGGGGATGGCAAAGCCCAGAGACACATGAGAATTGTGCTTCTCTGATTTTTATTTGTGTAGCACCTACATAAATGCTATCATCTGGTTTGTGTAGGACCTATGTAAACACCGGCCTCACTCATCCTGTTCTGAATCTCTTAGGTAGGTCCTACATCAAAACTACCCCTTGGGTTGTTTGTGTAGGCTTGTTTATACATCTATCCATACTAGTTATGCCAGATGCTGTATAAACCCAGTGCAGAAAGGGGGTCTTCCCCTCTCTGTTCTGGTAAAGGGGGGGTGCACTGGAAGAGATTTGGGGTACAGCCCCCACTTACTAAGCCCCTGGTTCTCTCGTCACAGCTGGCCCAGTCATAATGTCCTTAGAAGAAAAGATGGAGGCAGACGCTCGGTCCATATACGTGGGTAATGTAAGTGGGGGAGCCATGGAGGGGCTGGGGGGGTTCAGGGGACCCCATTTCTCAGCCCACTGCCCCCCTCTTTTCTAGGTGGATTACGGGGCAACGGCCGAAGAGTTGGAGGCTCATTTCCACGGCTGCGGGTCCGTCAACCGTGTCACCATCCTGTGTGATAAATACAGTGGGCACCCCAAGGGGTGAGTGAGATTTCGGGGGGCTCGTGGGGGGCATGGGGTGGCAGGAGGAGGGTCTGGAGGAGAAGCTACGGCCCAGGGGGGCTGTGTTTTTGCGGTGTCTAATGTGGGATCCCCCCCAGGTTCGCCTACATTGAGTTCTCCGACAAGGAGTCTGTGCGCACCTCCATGGCGCTAGACGAATCCCTGTTCAGGGGGCGACAGATCAAGGTGAGCCCTGCACCTCAAAACCCAGCCCCCCGAATCCCGAGATTGGGCCCAGATCCTGCCCGGAACCCTAGGCTCTCTCCTGCCCCCAGGAGCTTCACCCGTTGCCTTGAACCCCCAAGCCCACCGTCCCTTCTTTAGCCTGGGCCTGACCCTCATTTCTCTCCCCTGCCCCGCAAGGTCCTCCCTGGTCCTCGCTGCACCTCGCGGGGGCCTCTCTGACACCCACCCTTGCCCCCCAGGTGATACCCAAGCGGACCAACCGGCCCGGCATCAGCACCACAGACCGGGGCTTTCCCCGGGCCCGGTTCCGAGGGCGCGGTTCTGGCTACACCAGCTCCCGGGCCCGGTTCTACAGTGGATTCAGCAGCCGACCCCGCGGACGCTCATACAGGTCTGGGGGGCTGGGCCGCTGCGGACAGGATGCCTGGGTTCTCTCCCGGCTCTGGGAGGGGAGTGCGGGCTAGAGCGGGGGGAGGGGGAGGGCTGGGAGCCAGGTCTCCTGGGTTCTCTCCCCAGCTCTGGGGTGTGTGTGGGGGCTAGTGGTTAGGGCAGGAGGGGCTGGGAGCCAGGACTCCTGGGTTCTCTCTCTGGCTCTGGGCGGGGAGTGGGGGCTAGTGGTTGGAGCTGGGGGGAGGGCTGGCAGCCAGGACTCCTGGGTTCTTCGGTTGTATTTTCTCTTCTCCTCTCTCTTCCCCCTGGTTTATTAACTCGTTCCCTTTTTCTCTCCTCTGCAGGGGCCGGGCTAGAGCAACCTCATGGTATTCCCCTTACTAAAAAAGTGTTTTTTGGGAAAGAAAAGAAAAAAAAAAAAAAAAAGAGGAGAAAAAAAAAAGAGAAGAATGTGACAGTGCTGGAGCAGCCCCGTGGGGGCGAGCCGTGGGGCGCGGTGGGGGGCGGGGGCGGCTCTATGAGCACAGGGCACTCCTCCTCTCTGTCCTCCTTCGCTCCCCCTTTCCCTGCCACGGGCGGGCTCCTCCCTCCCTCCCTCCGTCCGCGGGCGGCCCCGCTTCCTTCCCTCCTTCTGCACCCGGCCCCCTTCACTTCTCCGCCTTGGGCGCGGCTTTGCTCCTCCCTTCTCCCTGGCTCGTTCCCTCGTTCGGGTCCTCCCCCGTGGGTGGGACCTGGCCCCTGCGCTGCCCCTTCTGCCCCCTGCCTGGCTCTCTCCTCCCTTCCACTCCTCCGCTGCCCCTGCCCCCTTCCCTCCATCTGGGCCGGGGCTGTTACCTGCCGTATTTCAGTGTCTTTATCTTTGCAGGTGGCTTTAGCCTGAAGGAATTGTCGAGCCGCACGGAGCTCTTGCGACCAGATTAAATATTGGGGGGGGGGGTGCAGGGATTGGGGGGGCCTTTCTCCTCCCCCCTTTATTTTAATTTCCAGGCTTGGGGGGGGGGGGGCGAGAGCAGGGGGGGAGAAAAAATTAAAAAAAAATGTTACGAGGGTGGAAAAAAAATAAAAGATGTTTTTGGAAGAAAGAAAAGGGGGTGAATGGTGATTTGCCGGGGGGGGGGGGCAGGACTCCTGGGTTCTCTCCTGGCTCTTGTAACCGGGGTGGGGGCTGGGAACCAGGACTCCTGGGTTCTTAGGGATCACAGCTGTATTTGCTCAGGGGGTGCATCTTAGCCCGGGGCAAGGGGTCTGCGGATAACCAGACCCCCATGCAGGGGAGGGGTCCTGAGCTGCTGGCTGTGGCAGGGGGGGGGGGTGAGAGGAGTCCGTCTTATGGGTGTGTCCGTGGGAGGGGGGAGTGTTTTGGGGGGTCCTAAATCTAGGCCCTTGAATCCAGTCTATTGCGGTGTCATCTCTTGATCACATGACTTGGGTTGATGGGGGCGGGGGTCACATGACCAGGGTAATGGGGGGGTGTGTGTGTGAAAAGGGCCCTTGACAGTGGGTGGGGGGGAGTGTCTCTCAGTTGGGTGTTCGGGGGGGTGGGGTCCTGTGAGGGGTGCCATGGAGGATCCCAGGGGCGTTGGGGGCCTCTGGGGGTGGGGGTCCTGGGGACTCTCAGGGGATCCTGATAAGGATGGGGGGGGGGGTCCCTGGGAGCATTCAGGGTCAAAGGGGAGTTAGGGGGTACCCTAGAGAGTGAGGGGGTGTTGCCATGGGGGGGGGGTCTGTCACCTGGCAGGGTGGCAGGGGCCCTGAGGGCATGGGGGCCCCAGCACGTGTTAGGGAGTTACAGGGGGATGGGGGGGTCCCCCCTGGGGTGTCAGCTGGTGGGGTGGGGTAGACAGCAAGGACAGGTGGGCCCACTGCCCCCCTCTAACCATTAGCCCTCACCACCCTCCCAGGGAACCCAGGCGTCCTGGCCCCCTTCCCCTGATGTCAGCGGAGATGAGTTGGGGGGGCAGTGCAGAGGTGTTGGGTGTGTGTGTGTCCTGGGATTTGAACCTGGGTCCCTTCCATCCCTTCCCCCAGTAGGAGGCTGTTATCCCACTGCCCGCCCTGGAGACTGCCCTTTGCCAGGTGGTCTGTCAGCCTAGGCTCCATGTGTGGTGCTGGCGTGGTGCCCATATGTGCCTAGCGTCCTGGGTGTGGGGGCGGGTGCATGTGTCAAGCATGGAGTTGGTGTTGCTGATGTGTGTGCTGGGCGCTTGGCCGTGTTGGCATGTTCCTTGCATGTCATGGGCCTGCCTGGCATGTTGCCTGACACAAGTCCAGGTGTGGCCCTGGCGTGGAGTTCACATGGTCACCTGGCCAGGTGTGTTCCTGGGCCTGGCCCGCCCTCACCCATGGATAGGCCCAGCAGTGGGCGGGGGGGGGGGGGCAAGGCCAGGGATCGTGGTGCCTCTCAGAGCTGGGGTGAGAACCCAGGAGTCCGGGCTCTCCCCCAACCACTAGCCCGCTCTCCCCTCCCACAGGTGGGAGAGATCCCAGGAGTCCTGGCTCCCAGCTCTCTCACACCCCCCCCCCCCCGCTGTAACCACTAGACCCTACTGCCCACAGCCTGGCGTCCAACTCTCCTCCCCCTCAGACTGTCCTCCCCCCCACCTGCCCAATCTCCTCCTGTCTGCTCCCCCTAACTAGCCCCCCTACATGGCCCCTTCCCAACTAATCCCCCCAACAGCCCCTCCATGTTCCCTCCCCACCTTTCTTGGGTAATAGAATATGGGGTGGGGGGGGTTGCTGGTTCTGATATGGCCCTGGGGGGGCAGGTTGTTTCCTCCTCCCTCCCCCCCCCCCCCCCAGAGGAACAGAGACAATTGGCTTTTTTCATTGATTTATTATTTACAAACGTAGAAAAAATCTTTCCTGAGAGAACAGGTCACCCATGGGCTCCCTGGTGAGGGGCTGTGGGTCGGGAGTGAGGGGCACCAGCAAAGCTGTGAGTGGGGGTACCAGGGGCTGGGGAGTTGTCAGTTCTTAGCAGTTTGTGCTGCGGACGGGGACCATCCCCTTTGCTGGACTTTACCCAGACTCCTCTGCTCCCTCTTGCCCTGGCCAGTCTCCTATAATCCTCTGCTTCTTGGCATTGGCCATTCTCCCATGAGCCTCTGCTCCATGCTGGTGTTGGCTGACACACCCCCCCCCCCACTAATGCCATCTCCAGGTGTGTGTGGGGGGTCCTCTTCTGCCACCCAACCGCAGTCAAGTCTTTGGCATTGCCCTGACCCCCCCAAGCAGGGCCGGCTCCAGGGTTTTGGTCGCCCCAAGCAGCCAAACAAAAACAAACAAACAAACAAACAAAAAAGCCGGGATCGCAATCGTGATCTGTGGCGGCAATTCGGCGGGAGGTCCTTCTCTCTGAGCAGGAGTGAGGGACCATCCGCCGAATTGCCGCTGGACGTGCCGCCCCTCTCCGGAGTGGCCGCCCCAAGCACCTGCTTGGTAAGCTGGTGCCTGGAGCCGGCCCTGCCCCCAAGCAACTTTGGGGTCCCCGGGGTTGGGGGGTGAGGTCCGTCCACCCTCCATGAGTCCAGACCCTAAAATATAAATAATACAAAGATTCCCCCATATGAAGTGGGTCAGGGCTTTGGGGGGGCGGGAACTGGACTGGGGAAAGAGGTCACAGGTCAAGGGGCTTTTTGGTTGGGGGGGCAGGCCAGGAGAGGAAGCCCTTGGGTGGGGTCAAGGGTGAAGGTAACGGGGCTCCCAGGTCAAAGCGGGACAGAGGGCAAAGGTCAAGGGGGAAACGGAGATCAGTTGTGGGAGGCTAAAGGTCAAGGCCAGGGCTCACGGTGTCATTGGCTTAGGGGGAACTAGCCAGGGGTCAGAGGCTGCAGTAGGACACTGGATGTGGGAGGGCCTTGGTCTGCGGTCACAACTGGTTTGGGTAGGGCCTTTGGGGTCAGAGGTCACATAGGGATCATTTGCTAGGAGGCTTTGGGACTGTCAGAGGTCAATGCACAGGGGTCAGAGATGAGATGGGCCAAGTGGCAGGGGGTCAGAGGCCATACAGGGCTAATTGTCGGGGTCAGAGGTCATGGGTTTATTTGGCACAGAGGCCCCTGGGGAGGGGGTCAGAGGTCACCCAAGGATCATTGGCGTCAGGGGGTCAGAGGTCAAAGGTCCTGGGGGTCAGGAGGGGGCCAGGGTGCTGAGCAGACTGGTGAAGCCCAGGGCCCGCCGGGAGAGCTCGGCCAGGCGCTCCTGGAGCAGGCGGGCGGCCGGGGCCGAGGGGTAGCTCAGCGCCGCCCCCTTGACCGACAGCACGGCCCCCTTGAGGGCCTGGCACAGGGCGCCAGCGGCCTCCCCTACCCGGGCCCGCAGGGGGGCTGAGGCCGCCTGGCGCGCCAGCGTGTCACCCACGAAGACCAGCTTGTGCGCCGTGACCAGCACGAAGCGCCCGTGCGGCACGAAGACGCCCGGCGGCTGGTTGGCCCCGGCGCTGGCCAGCAGGGCCTCCGTGGCCGCCAGGAGGGTGGCGTAGTGCGTCCGGCACTGGCCTGCGTAGAACTGCAGCAGCTGGGCGTCCTCGGGGCTGGGAGGCACCTGGGAAGGGCAGGGGAGGGAGGGTGTCAGTGCTGGAAGGGGTCATCCTTCCCCAGGCTGGGGGGCGGGAGGACCCAGGAGTCTGGGAGGTGGCCCCTCCCCCCTCCAGGAGATGAGACCAAGGAATCCGGGAATCTTGACACCCCCCATTCACCCACCACCCAGGAAGGACCTCACCCTTCTGAAAATGGGACCCAGGCATCCGAGAGAGCTTAATCCCCATCCACCACCAGGGAAAGGGACCCAGGCATCCGGGAAGGGACCACTCCTACCTCTTCCTCCTCCAGCAAAAGGGGGGTCTCTGGTTGGGGTCTGGGGCTGGTCACCTCCTCTGGGGGGTCACAGTCTGTAGCCAGGGGCTGGAGCCTGTCTGTCCCCTGCAGGGGGCAGAAGTCGGATTTGGGGTCAGGGGTCGGAGGTCAGTGATTGTGGGACAGGGTTGACATGAGGGGTCAGGGAAGGAAGTGTCCGATTGGCATTTTGGGCAGGCTGAGGTTGAGGTCAGAGGTGAGGGACCCTGGGGCCAGGTTGGCTTTGGGGTCAAGGTCAGAGACCTGTAGTCAGAGGTTGGGGGTCGGGGTCAGAGGTCAGGGTGGCATTGGGGTTAGAGGTTATTGGACAGAAAGCTGGGATGAGGCAGAGGTCACAGGTCAGGGATTGGGTAGCTGGGTGCAGGCTGGCGTTAGGGTCAGGGATCAGGTAGGCGGGATTGGGCTGGTATTAGGGAGGAAGTCAGAGGTCAGGCAGCCAGGCTTGGGTTGACATCAGGACCAGGGTCAGAGGTTAGAGGTCAGGGATCGGGTAACCAGGATCAGGCTGGCATTAGGGAGGGGGTCAGAGGTCAGGGCTCAGGTAGCCGGCCTCAGGATGGTGTTAGGGGTCAGAGGTCAGGGCTCGGGTAGCCGGGCTCAGGGTGGGTGTAGGGTCAGAGGTCAGGGCTCAGGTAGCCGGGCTCAGGGTGGTTTTAGGGTCAGAGGTTAAGGATTGGGTAGCTAGGTTCAGGTTGGTATTACGGGTCAGAGGTCAGGACTTGGGTAGCTGGGATTGGGTTGGTGTTAGGGGTGAGAGGTCAGGGCTAGGGTTGGTCTTAGGGGTCAGAGGTCAGGGCTCGGGTAGCCGGGCTCAGGGTGGTGTTAGGGGTGAGAGGTCAGGGATCGGGTTGGTGTTAGGGGTCAGAGGTCAGGACTTGGGTAGCCGGGCTCAGGGTGGGTGTAGGGTCAGAGGTCAGGGCTCAGGTAGCCGGGCTCAGGGTGGTTTTAGGGTCAGAGGTTAAGGATTGGGTAGCTAGGTTCAGGTTGGTATTACGGGTCAGAGGTCAGGACTTGGGTAGCTGGGATTGGGTTGCTGTTAGGGGTGAGAGGTCAGGGCTAGGGTTGGTCTTAGGGGTCAGAGGTCAGGACTTGGGTAGCTGGGCTCAGGGTGGTGTTAGGGGTCAGAGGTCAGGGCTCTGGCCGGCATCGAGGGCGGTGCTCCCGGCTCACCTTGAGGTGGACGTAGTCGTATTCCTCCGCCAGTCGGATCCCCTCGTATTCGCTGTGCCCATCCCCCACCCCCTCGTCCGGCCCCCCAGCCAGCCCCCCCAGGCGGGGCGGGGGCGGGGGCAGCGGCCGGTCCTGAATGCTGCCCTTGCGGGGGGCGCCGGGCGAGGGCAGGGCGGGCAGGGGGCGGCGCGAGAGGCTCTCGGCCGAGGGCAGCCGGGGACGCCCGCCCACACCCCCCGCCTCGCCCAGGCTCAGCCCCCCCAGGGCCCTCTCTGGCGGGGGGGGGCCCGGCAGGTCGTACTCCCCCCCTAGCAGCTCCTCGGGCGACTCATACAGGTTGAGCAGGGCGGACGCCCGGCGCAGGTTGGAGGGGGTGGCGTAGACAGGGGCTGGTTCTTCCTCCCGTCCCTCCTCCTCCTCTTCCTCCTCCTGGCCAGGGGGTGGCTTGGCCGGGGGGGGCACATTGTAGGGGTCGGCGTCTGGCTCTGCCGCCTGCTTGGGGAAGGGCGAGGGGGTGTCATAGGTGTCGGAGAGGGGGGCGTCCCGCAGGAGGGAGCAGGGGACATCATAGACCTGGGGGTGGGAGGGAAGAGAAGGTGAATCAAGGCTCAGACACTGGTCTCCCCCCGTCTCCCCGCCCCTTTCCCAAGTTCCCCCTGCCCCCATTCTCACCTCACTGGGGTCCCTGTCTCTCCGGGTGGCTCGGGGCACCTTGTAGATATCATCACAGGGGGTCGGGCACGGCCGGGTGGGTGGGGGCACCACATACACCTGGAGGGGGGGCAGAGAGAGGTCAGGGCCTGGTCACGTGGGTCCTCAGGCCGACCTGTAGAGGCGGGGGGCGGATCCCGGACACCTGGGTCATCAGGCCAAGCTGTAGGGGCGGGGGGCGGATTCTGGACACCTGGGTCCTCAGACCAGGCTGTGGCTGATGGGGTGGGGAGTGGTATGGGGGATCCCCAGGGGAGATTGTGTTGGAGGACCTTGAACGCCTGGGTTCCCTGGCTGGATGGGGGAGCGGGGGTGGCAGTGGAAGATCCCGGACGCCTGGGTTCTCACCTCCTGCTGCTCCTCCTTCTGCCCTGCGCTGTTCCTCCTCTGGCCCCGGGGCGGGTCGTAGAGGGCAGCTGGCGCGCTCTCCTTGCGGTGCGCCGGAGAGAGGTCGGGGGGCCCCGGCTCGGGCAGGATGCGGACGCGGTTGGCTGGGACGATGCCCTGCTGCCCGTGCAGCGAGCAGAGGTGCCAGCCGGCCAGGCCAGGCACCTCGGGCTGCAGCACCAGCATCAGGTCCCCCCGGCGAAAGGAGAGCTCCTCCGGGCACTCGGCCACGTTGTCAAACAGCGCTCGGGCCAGCTGAGCCTGGGGGCAGAGGGAGCAGTGAACCCCCAGGGCCGGCCGGGAGAGAGACCGGGGACCTCCAGGGCCGGTTGGGAGAGAGACCGGGGACCCCCAGAGCCGCCCGGGAGAGAGACCGGGGACCCCCATGGCCGGCCGGGAGAGAGGCCGGGGACCCCCAGAGCCGGTTGGGAGAGGCCAGGGACCCCCAGGGCCGGTTGGAAGAGAGGCTGGGGATCCCCAGAGCCGGCCAGGAGAGAGGCCGGGGACCCCCAGGGCCGGTTGGAAGAGAGGCTGGGGATCCCCAGAGCCGGCCAGGAGAGAGGCCGGGGACCCCCAGAGCCGGCCGGGAGAGAGACCAGGGACCCCCAGGGCCAGTTGGCAGAGAGGCCGGGGACCCCCAGAGCCGGCCAGGAGAGAGGCCGGGGACCCCCAGGGCTGGCCGGGAGAGAGGCCAGGGACCCCCCGTGCTGGCTAAGCCTGGGGGCAGAGGGACCAGTACTCCCAATGCTGCTCGGTGGCAGACCAGTATCCCCCAGTACAGGGCTCATTCCCCCTAGTCAGGGTGGCAGGGACCATTCCGGGGTGAGGGTGAAAACAGGACGGAGTAACTCCAGCTTCAATCTACTTACAGACATGGTGCGTCCAGGGAGGGGTCTCGTGTGGGCAGAACCAGATGGGGAAAGAGAGGAAGGAGGGAGGGAAGGAAGGTGGGGTGACAGGAGAAAGCAAAGGGAGAGAACTTGGGAAAGTGTTAAAGAAAGGGGGCGAATAATGAAGAAAAGCGTGAAATGAAAGACAGGCAGAGTCCCGGCTTTCCTCTGAACTGTAAATTAAGGCCTAGATTAAAATACGTTGGAGTTTACAGATTTATTTGGTTCTTTCTGCTGGGGGTGGGGTGGGGGGGGGGATGGAGAGAGAGAGAAAGGAAAAGAGAGAGAGAGAATCACAATTTTCTTGTAAACTTTTGTCAAAGTCTCATTTACAAGTGTCCCAGTTCCTTATTGTTCCCTCGTTCTTTCTTCCATGAGCTTTGGAGACCAAACAAACAAACAAGCCCAATATTTTTGGCCTAAGTGGTTTCCAGCCAACTCCGCAAATCCGTTGGGTTTCCCCTCGGATCCAAACACGACTCTTTTCAGAAAGTCCAGCCGTGGAAGAGCAAAATCCCACTCATTTTCCGGAGGATCGAGGAGTGCAAACAGCGTCTTTGGTCAGCAAAATACACCCAGCGAGCACAGGCACATGCAGAGAGGCCTGGCTGCTTTCATGGCGCGTGGAGCGAGGCACGCAAGGAGGTTCAACAAGTTAGGACAGAATCCGATTTTGCAAGAACAGGACAGCGTTGCAACCAGAAAGCAAAGGGTAGGCATTTCCAGATCCTCCCCAAAGCTCAGAGCAGCCAAGATCGGGGTTTTGCAGACCTGGGCGATCCAGGAAAGCTTGCTAACCTTGCCAGCGAAAAATCCAGACAATTTTTGCAAAACAATCTTGCAACCGTGTAGAAATCTTCTGACCTTTCCCCCAAATCTAGACCATTTCTGTGAGCCGAAGGAGCCAGAAATGTGGCCTCATTCCAAACTCCAGAATTCTTGCAAGCGTCAACACCCCTGTTTTTGCAAACGTCCCCAAATCAAGACGATTTTTCGGTGAGCTCAAAATTGCCCCCTTTTTTGCAAGTGCAGAGATCCAGAAATGCCATGAAATTTCCCTCAAAATACACTGTTTTTTTGCACATTCCAAGATCCAGCAATGTCGCAAAATGTCCCCCAAATCCAGAGTTTTTTAACAAGTTCAAATCTCCAGAAAAATCACAGACTCCCCACAAATCTAGACAAGGCTTTTCCCCCACAATGAAAGAAAAAAATAATCTTAACTCCAGAAACCTCACCAAAACCACGTCCTTATATCCTGAATCTGCTTCCACAGAAATGGTGCATGTTCACAAGTCCAGAAATGTTGCAAACTTTCTACCCAAAGCTAGAAAAAAAATAATTATCTTGGGGTGGAAATTGCTGAGAAATTCTGCTAATTAATGGATCAAAAATTCCAGAAATTAGGCAAATGCAGAAATCCAGAATTGTTTTAATCCACAGAAAAAACGGTGCCAACTTTAAAGTGCAGAAAAAAATTGCTCTCTCACACACACACAGTTAATTTTTTTTGCAACTTCCAAGAGAATTGAGATACGCCCCTCACAACCTCAAAATTCAAACCCGGTCGTTTGCTTCGGCATCTCCCCCAATCCCAGAGTTTTGCACCATGCCCTGAATGACACAGGCGCCGAGCCGGCCAGATGGCAAACGGCACCGGAACCAAGAGTCACAACATCCAAAAACCAGTTGGCAAAGGTCAAACTCCATAAAAATATGGTGTGGCCAAAAATAGCCCCCTTCCAGCCTAGGTTGCATAAAGAGAGAGATAGATGGGGGGGGGGATGGGGATAGATAGAGTGCGAGGGGTTTGAGGGATGGGTGAGACAGAGAAGATCTTTTGCTGAACCCGTAGAAGAAAGAAAGAAAGAAAGAGCCAAACTCCTCCCTTTGAGTTCCCAAGAAATCTGTGGCCTCAGCAGCCAGCGGCTCTCTTGGGAGTTCGCTTCTTCCCCAACCCCAGAATCAGGGGCTTTGCCCAGCAGCTGAAGCCAAACCCGGGCTTTGGGCTGGGCGCCCGCTGGCCCCCTGGGCTGTACTTTGCCTGGGAGGGGCTGCAGCTGGCTCTGAGCTGGGGCAAGGGAGGGAGGAGGGAGAGAAAAGCAAGAGATGGAGAGAAGAAAAGGGGGAATGGAGCAGGGAGGAGAAGGAGGGAGAGAAGAAAAGGGGGAATGGAGCAGGGAGGAGAAGGAGGGAGAGAAGAAAAGGGGGAATGGAGCAGGGAGGAGAAGGAGGGAGAGACGAAAAGGGGGAATGGAGCAGGGAGAAGAAGGAGGGAGAGAAGAAAAGGGGGAATGGAGCAGGGAGGAGAAGGAGGGAGAGAAGAAAAGGGGGAATGGAGCAGGGAGAAGGAGGGAGAGAAGAAAAGGGGGAATGGAGCAGGGAGGAGAAGGAGGGAGAGAAGAAAAGGGGGAATGGAGCAGGGAGGAGAAGGGGGAGAGAAGAAAAGGGGGAATGGAGCAGGGAGAAGAAGGAGGGAGAGAAGAAAAGGGGGAATGGAGCAGGGAGGAGAAGGAAGGAGAGACGAAAAGGGGGAATGGAGCAGGGAGAAGAAGGAGGGAGAGAAGAAAAGGGGGAATGGAGCAGGGAGGAGAAGGAGGGAGAGAAGAAAAGGGGGAATGGAGCAGGGAGGAGAAGGAGGGAGAGACGAAAAGGGGGAATGGAGCAGGGAGAAGAAGGAGGGAGAGAAGAAAAGGGGGAATGGAGCAGGGAGGAGAAGGAGGGAGAGAAGAAAAGGGGAATGGAGCAGGGAGAAGGAGGGAGAGAAGAAAAGGGGGAATGGAGCAGGGAGGAGAAGGAGGGAGAGAAGAAAAGGGGGAATGGAGCAGGGAGGAGAAGGAGGGAGAGAAGAAAAGGGGGAATGGAGCAGGGAGGAGAAGGAGGGAGAGACGAAAAGGGGAATGGAGAGCAGGGAGGAGAAGGAGGGAGAGACGAAAAGGGGGAATGGAGCAGGGAGGAGAAGGAGGGAGAGAAGAAAAGGGGGAATGGAGCAGGGAGGAGAAGGAGGGAGAGAAGAAAAGGGGGAATGGAGCAGGGAGAAGAAGGAGGGAGAGAAGAAAAGGGGGAATGGAGCAGGGAGGAGAAGGAGGGAGAGAAGAAAAGGGGGAATGGAGCAGGGAGGAGAAGGAGGGAGAGACGAAAAGGGGAATGGAGAGCAGGGAGGAGAAGGAGGGAGAGAAGAAAAGGGGGAATGGAGCAGGGAGAAGAAGGAGGGAGAGAAGAAAAGGGGGAATGGAGCAGGGAGGAGAAGGAGGGAGAGAAGAAAAGGGGGAATGGAGCAGGGAGAAGAAGGAGGGAGAGAAGAAAAGGGGGAATGGAGCAGGGAGGAGAAGGAGGGAGAGAAGAAAAGGGGGAATGGAGCAGGGAGGAGAAGGAGGGAGAGAAGAAAAGGGGAATGGAGCAGGGAGGAGAAGGAGGGAGAGAAGAAAAGGGGGAATGGAGCAGGGAGGAGAAGGAGGGAGAGAAGAAAAGGGGGAATGGAGCAGGGAGGAGAAGGAGGGAGAGAAGAAAAGGGGGAATGGAGCAGGGAGGAGAAGGAGGGAGAGAAGAAAAGGGGGAATGGAGCAGGGAGGAGAAGGAGGGAGAGAAGAAAAGGGGGAATGGAGCAGGGAGAAGAAGGAGGGAGAGAAGAAAAGGGGGAATGGAGCAGGGAGGAGAAGGAGGGAGAGAAGAAAAGGGGGAATGGAGCAGGGAGGAGAAGGAGGGAGAGAAGAAAAGGGGAATGGAGCAGGGAGGAGAAGGAGGGAGAGAAGAAAAGGGGGAATGGAGCAGGGAGGAGAAGGAGGGAGAGAAGAAAAGGGGGAATGGAGCAGGCTGAGCGGAGGGAGGATAAAAGAACAGAACGAAACAAAGCGGAGAACAAATGCCCCAGCAAGAGGCTCAGCGGCTCTTCTCGGTCGTTGCCTCCTTCTGTCCTTCCCCCTCCAGAGCCCGGGGCGCGGATCCCTCCCTCGCTTCCCCCCGCGCCGGCCCGGAAACTTTCTGTGTCCTTCGTCCTCCTCCGCCCGGCCAGTCTTGCTAGTTCTCCCGCAGCTCTGCGCTCGCTCGCTCATGGGCTGTCCTGCCCCAGCGGGCGGGGATCGGCCTCTTCCTTCCCTCCCTCCTTCCTTCCTTCCTTCCCCGCCTCCTTCCCTCCTTTCTTCCCCGCCTCCCTCCCTCCTTCCTTCCTTCCCTCCCTGCCTCCCTCCCTCTTTCCTTCCCCGCCTCCTTCCCTCCTTTCTTCCCCGCCTCCCTCCCTCCTTCCTTCCCTCCCTGCCTCCTCCCCGCCCCCGCTGGAGGCCGCCCCGCTCTTTCCCTGCCCTGACGCGTCTCCCCCCGGCTCGGTCCTGCCGGGGAGCCGAGCCCCGCCCCAGGGGCTGGCCGGGCGCAGAGGCAGGAGGAGAAAAGGAGCCGGGGGTTGAATTACACCCATCCCCCACCCCCTCCATCCCTACTGCCCCACCCCCGGCTCAGCCCCCCAGCGGACTCCCCTTGCCAGGGAGGGGACAGGAAAGAGAACCCAGGAGTCCTGGCTCCCAGCCCCCCCCCCGCCCTAACCACTAGCGCCCACTCCCCTCCCGGCGCTGGGAGAGAACCCAGGAGTCCTGGCTCCCAGCCCCCCCCCGCCCTAACCACTAGCCCCCACTCCCCTCCCGGCGCTGGGAGAGAACCCAGGAGTCCTGGCTCCGCGTCTTCCCTCCTGGTTCACCCCGGTGTCTCCCCTCCAAGCCACAAACCGAGCTGCGGGGAGCGCTGCTGAGTTAGCCCCAGGGGGTGGGCGAGGGGCTTCAGCCCCACAACTGAGGGGGCGGGGGGGGGTGAACCCAGCCCAGGGCTAATAACACGGAGCCAGCCTCGCTCTGTTCCTCTGCCTGGGGGAGGAGGGGGAGAGGCCTCATCCTTAGCAGCCCCTATGCAGAGACCCCCACAGCCTGCCCCAGGGAAAGTGAGGCACGCAGGGGCATGTCAATGAAACCCAGGAGTCCTGGCTCCCAGCCCCCTCCCCACCCTGCTCTAGCCACTAGACCCTGCTCCCGCCCAGGGCTGGGCATTAACCAGGCCTTTATCTCTGGGCCTGAGTGGGGTGGGATTCCCAGCGGGGGGGAAGGGGGGCTACCTTACTGCCTCCCCCCTACCCAGTTCTGGGAGCCCTGGTTCTCCTGCCCTTAGCCCTGCCGGTGCCCCTCACTCCCGACCCGCAGCCCTTGCTAGCACTGCCCCCACCCCGCCCTGCCGGTGTCCCTCACTCCCGACCCGCAGCCCACTGCCAGCCCAGCCCTTCCCCCGCCCCAGCTCTGCCGGTGCCCCTCACTCCCGACCCGCAGCCCACTGCCAGCCCAGCCCTTCCCACCCCCTGCCCTGCCGGTGCCCCTCACTCCCGACCCGCAGCCCACTGCCAGCCCAGCCCTTCCCACCCCCTGCCCTGCCGGTGCCCCTCACTCCCGACCCGCAGCCCACTGCCAGCCCAGCCCTTCCCACCCCCTGCCCTGCCGGTGCCCCTCACTCCCGACCCGCAGCCCACTGCCAGCCCAGCCCTTCCCACCCCCTGCCCTGCCGGTGCCCCTCACTCCTGTGATGAAGTGGGGGATTTTCTTGTTTTTTCTTGTTTTCGGTGGGGTTTCAATGGTTTGCATGCGGAGGGGGTGGGACTCAGTTTCCGTGGATGTTACTGGTTTAACGAGGTGAGGGGAGAGGGAGTTTGTGGTCACAGAGGACCGGAGAGGGAACTTGGGACCCCAGCCAATGGCCTGGAGGATGGACACCCCAGCGACCGGTGATCTGAGACCCCGACCCAGAGACCCAGCTCAGGAGTTGCAGCCGGTTCTGGCCAGTGGACGGACAATGGGCTGTGGAGAGAGGACCCCGGTGACCTGACCAGCCGGTTCCAGCCAGAGGACAGAAGCGAGGAGAGGCGGCCCCGGTTTACGACCCTGTTTCCCTGGAGAGAAGACAATGGACAGAGGCCGGGCTTGGGGCCGGGGTATCAGATGCCCAGCTGGGAAGCAGGGGGGCTCTGGGCTGGAGAGGGGGAGCAGGCAGAGCCCACCTGGAT
The DNA here is from genome assembly GCA_032172135.1 of Glyptemys insculpta. Taxonomy (NCBI): domain Eukaryota; kingdom Metazoa; phylum Chordata; order Testudines; family Emydidae; genus Glyptemys; species Glyptemys insculpta. The sequence continues at coordinate 38,201,522 of JAVMKA010000015.1, forward strand.
GCAGGGAGACTGGGATGTGCTGGGCTGAGGGGGGCCAGGCCTGAGGCCCGGAGAGTTTCCTGTGCTGGGTTCAACACTCAATAAACCCTCCTGTGTAACGCTGGCTGAGAGTCGCTCCGGTCTAGAGAACAGGGCGGGGGTGGGGGGGGCATCGTCCCCTTCGGGGGTGGAGGCCCTGGGGGTCCAGAGCGAGTGGACTCCCTGAGGGGGCCCATGGCAGAGACAGACGTGCTAAGGCTCAGAGAGGTGCGGCTCCAGGAGGTGGAGGGGCCTGACCCTGGGAGAGAGTGGACCCCCGAGAAGGGCTGTCTCACTAAAAGGGGCACCCCCCACGGACCGCACGGGGCCAAGAGTGGGCACGATCTGTGAGTCCGTGACAACTCCCGACCTGCAGCCCCTCCTAGCCCAGCCCTGCCGGTGCCCCTCACTCCCGACCCGCAGCCCCCTGCCAGCCCTGCCCTGCCCGCCCCAGCTCTGCCGGTGCCCCTCACTCCCGACCCGCAGCCCCCTGCCAGCCCTGCCCTGCCCGCCCCAGCTCTGCCAGTGCCCCTCACTCCCGACCCGCAGCCCCCTGGTAGCCCTGCCCTGCCCGCCCCAGCTCTGCCGGTGCCCCTCACTCCCGACCCGCAGCCCCCTGCCAGCCCTGCCCTGGCCCCACCAGCTCTGCCGGTGCCCCTCACTCCCGACCTGCAGCCCCCTGCCAGCCCTGCCCTGCCCCCCCCCGCCCTGCCGGTGCCCCTCACTCCCGACCCGCAGGCCCTGCCTGTTGGCCCTGGCGCTGGGCTGTTTGCGTTGCCATGGGCACTGCTGTGTTGTGGTTTGGGCTCCGAGCTGACCGCGGGGGTGACTCCCCGGAATCCCATGCAAATCCGCCTGCCCACGGAAACCGGCTCCCAAACAATCCCTGTGTTCCCCAGAGACCGGACCCCGCCCCTCCCCCGGGAACTGGGGGTTGCCCTTAGGGGGGCTGGCGGTCCCAGGGGGGTCCTGGGGGTCCCAGGGAGAGGCTGGGGGGGGCTAGAGGTCACGGGGGGCCCTGGGGGACTGGGAGACTTGGGGAGGGGGCTGGGGGTCCCGGGGAAGGGGCTGGGAGGCTGGGAGACTTGGGGAGGGGGCTGGGGGTCTCTGGGGGTGGAATATACCAGGGGAAGCCCTGAATTAATGCCCTCAACATGGCATGCCACTGTATGGGCAGGCTGGGTGCCAGGACTCCTGGGTTCTCTCCCAGCTCTGGGAGGGGAGTAAGGTCTAGTGGTTGGAGTGGGAGGGACAGGGAGCCAGGACTTCTGGGTTCTCTCCCCAGCTCTGGGAGGGGAGTGGGGTCTAGTGGTTGGAGCGGGGGGGAGGGGCAGGGAGCCAGGACTCCTGGGTTCTCTCCCCAGCTCTGGGAGGGGAGTGGGGTCTAGTGGTTAGAGCAGGAGGGCTGGGAGCCAGGACTTCTGGGTTCTCTCCCCAGCTCTGGGAGGGGAGTGGGGTCTAGTGGTTAGAGCAGGGGGGGCTGGGAGCCAGGACTCCTGGGTTCTCTCCCCAGCTCTGGGAGGGGAGTGGGGTCTAGTGGTTAGAGCAGGGGGGCTGGGGCTGGGAGCCAGGACTGTTCATCTGAGTCTCAGTATAGTGACCCCCCCCCCAAGCATTAAACATCCTGACTGATTTCTGCCACAATCCAGCCAGGGAGAATCTGGGCCGGGCTCTTCCCTCCCCTGCCCCCAGAGCAGGGCCGGCTCCAGGCACCAGCTTAACAAGCAGGTGCTTGGGGCGGCCAAGGGAGAGGGGCGGCACCTGCGGCAATTCGGGGGCGGCAGGTCCCTCACTCCCTCTAGGAGCGAAGGACCTGCCGCTGAACTGCCGCCGCTGATCGCAGCTTTTTTTTTTCCCAATTGCCGCCGCCGATCGCGGCTTTTTTTTTTTCCCAATTGCCGCCGCCGATCACGGCTTTTTTTTGTTGCTTGGGGCGGCAGAAATGCTGGAGCTGCGCCGACACCAGCCCGTGACTCCAGCAGCCGGTGATTGAAGACAGGGGCAGCTAGTTCCAGGCTCCCCAGGCTGGGCAACCCCTAGTGACGGTGCTGGGTGGTGCCCCTCACTCCCGACCTGCAGCCCCTGCCAGCCCAGCCCTGCCGGTGCCCCTCACTCCCGACCTGCAGCCCCTGCCAGCCCAGCCCTGCCGGTGCCCCTCACTCCTGACCTGCAGCCCCTGCTAGCCCGGCCCTGCCGGTGCCCCTCACTCCCGACCTGCAGCCCCCTGCTAGCCTGGCCCTGTCCCCCCCCCGTCCTACTGGTGCCCCTCACTCCCAACCCGCAGCCCCCTGCTAGCCCCCCCCCCCAAGCTCTGCCGGTGCCTCTCATTCCCAAGCCCGGCGTCGGGTGCCATGGGTTTGTGAGTGCTGGAAATTACTCTGCTCCATCAGGAAAAAGATTTGCATGGTATGACAAATGGAAAGTTGCCGGCTATAAAGCCGGGACTCGCTGTCTGGGCAGGTCACAGGCACCGGAGGAGAGCGGGCATGGCTGAGATGCTGCTGGTAAGCGCCCGGACACCTGGGTCCCGTCCCCAGCTCTGGGAGGGGAGTGGGGGTCTAGGGTCAGAGCAGGGAGCGGCTCCTCCAGCCAAGCCCTCTGGCACCACGTCCCAGGCCGGAGCGCGGCCCCCAAGGACCCTCCCCGGGTTGGGGGGCCGGGCCCTGCCCAGGAGACCCTCGTGCTCCGCGGCCCATGGAAGGGACAAGCCGGGTCGGGGTGTGCGGGTGACAAAGGCTCGGCAAGTAGCAGGGAGTTCCGCTGGCTCGCGCCGCGCACGGACTGGGGTCTGTTCCCGCTGCTGGCTGGCTCCTGGGGCACCCGCTAGGAGGGGCCAGCGACCCGTCCCCACGTACCCCTTCCCTCCGTCCCTCTGTCCATCCCTCCATCCCTCCCTCCCTCCATCGCTCCGTCCCCACGTACCCCTTCCCTCCGTCCCTCTGTCCATCCCTCCGTCCCTCCCTCCCTCCATCGCTCCGTCCCCACGTACCCCTTCCCTTCCTCTGTGCTCCCTCCATCCCTCCCTTCATCCATCGCTCCGTCCCCACATACCCCTTCCCTCCGTCCCTCCGTCCATCTGTCCCTCCGTCCGTCCATCCCTCCGTCCCCACCTACCCCTTCCCTTCCTCTGTGCTCCCTCCATCCCTCCATCCCTCCCTCCATCCATCCCTCCGTCCATCCGTCCATCCCTCCGTCCCCACGTACCCCTTCCCTTCCTCTGTGCTCCCTCCATCCCTCCCTTCATCCATCGCTCCGTCCCCACATACCCCTTCCCTCCATCCCTCCGTCCATCTGTCCCTCCGTCCGTCCATCCCTCTGTCCCCACCTACCCCTTCCCTTCCTCTGTGCTCCCTCCGTCCCTCCATCCCTCCCTCCATCCATCCCTCCGTCCATCCGTCCATCCCTCCGTCCCCACGTACCCCTTCCCTTCCTCTGTGCTCCCTCCATCCCTCCCTTCATCCATCGCTCCGTCCCCACATACCCCTTCCCTCCATCCCTCCGTCCATCTGTCCCTCCGTCCGTCCATCCCTCTGTCCCCACCTACCCCTTCCCTTCCTCTGTGCTCCCTCCATCCCTCCATCCCCACGTACCCCTTCCCTTCCTCTGTGCTCCCTCCGTCCCTCCATCCCTCCCTCCATCCATCCGTCCATCCCTCCGTCCCCACGTACCCCTTCCCTTCCTCTGTGCTCCCTCCATCCCTCCCTTCATCCATCGCTCCATCCCCACATACCCCTTCCCTCCATCCCTCCGTCCCTCCCTCCGTCCCCACGTACCCCTTCCCTTCCTCTGTGCTCCCTCCATCCCTCCCTTCATCCATCGCTCCGTCCCCACATACCCCTTCCCTCCGTCCCTCTGTCCATCCCTCCCTCCCTCCATCGCTCCGTCCCCACGTACCCCTTCCCTCCGTCCATCCCTCCGTCCCCACGTACCCCTTCCCTTCCTCTGTGCTCCCTCCGTCCCTCCATCCCTGCCTCCATCCATCCCTCCGTCCGTCCGTCCATCCCTCCGTCCCCACGTACCCCTTCCCTTCCTCTGTGCTCCCTCCGTCCCTCCATCCCTGCCTCCATCCATCCCTCCGTCCGTCCGTCCATCCCTCCGTCCCCACCTACCCTTCCCTTCCTCTGTGCTCCTTCCATCCCTCTGTCCATCCCTCCGTCCCTCCATCCCTCTGTCCATCCCTCCATCCCTCCCTCCATCCATTCCTCCGTCCCCACCTACCCTTCCCTTCCTCTATGCTCCCTCCATCCATCCCTCCATCCCTCCTTCCCTCCGTCCCCACGTACCCCTTCCCTCCGTCCATCCCTCCATCCCTCCGTCCCTCCCTCCCTCCATCCCTCCGTCCCCACGTACCCCTTCCCTCCGTCCCTCTGTCCATCCCTCCATCCCTACGTCCACACGTACCCCTTCCCTTCCTCTGTGCTCCCTCCATCCCTCCGCCCCTCCCTCCGTCCCTCCATTCATCCCTCTGTCCATCCCTCCTTCCCTCCATCCCTCCCTCCTTCCCTCCCTCCATCCATCCCTCAATCCCCACGTACCCCTTCCCTCTGTCCCTCTGTCCATCCCTCCGTCCCCACATACCCCTTCCCTCCGTCCCTCCATCCCTCTGTCCATCCCACGCACCCCTTCCATCCCTCTATCTCTCCATCCCTCCCTCTGTCCTTCCATCCCTCCCTTCCTCCATCCCTCTGTCCATCCCTCCATCCCTCCGTCCCCACGCACCCCTTCCATCCCTCCGTCTCTCTGTCCCACCCACCCCTCCATCCGTCCCTCCGTCCCACCCACCCCTTCCCTCCCTCTGTCCACCCCTCTGTCCATCCCTCCGTCCCTCTGTCCCACCCACCCCTTCCATCCCTCCATCCGTCCCTCCGTCCCACCCACCCTTTCCCTCCCTCTGTCCACCCCTCTGTCCATCCCTCCGTCCGTCCCTCCGTCCCACCCACCCCTTCCATCCCTCCCTCCACCCCTCTGTCCATCCCTCCGTCCCTCTGTCCCACGCACCCCTTCCATCCCTCCGTCCGTCCCTCCCTGGCTCTGACGCACTCTCTCGCCCCCCGCAGGTGGTGCTGTTGTCGGTGCTCTGGGTGGGGTCCCTGGGCCGGGCCCCCCGATGTCTGGGCGACACCAAGTGCTGTGAGCCGGGGGAGCTGGAGGAGACTGGGGCGTGGCTGAGCGAGGGGCGCCCCCTGGGCTCCCAGAACTGTCACTTCAGCTCCCAGCCTCCCCACGACGGGGAGGAGCCCCTGTGCCAGGGGCGGTCCCACGGGCCCCGCAACAGCCGCTCCATCGCGCCCTGGAGATACCGGTAAGAGAGACCCCGATACCCAGCCCCCGTACCCCAATACACGGTGCGGAACCCCCTCCCCGATACCCAGCCCCCGTACCCCAATGCACGGTGCGGAACCCCCTCCCCGATACCCAGCCCCCGTACCCCAATGCACGGTGCGGAACCCCAGCCCTCACCCCGATACCCAGCCCCCGTACCCCAATGCACGGTGCGGAACCCCCTCCCCGATACCCAGCCCCCGTACCCCAATGCACAGTGCGGAACCCCCTCCCCGATACCCAGCCCCCGTACCCCAATACACGGTGCGGAACCCCCTCCCCGATACCCAGCCCCCCGTACCCCAATGCACGGTGCGGAACCCCCTCCCCGATACCCAGCCCCCGTACCCCAATGCACGGTGCGGAACCCCCTCCCCGATACCCAGCCCCCGTACCCCAATACACGGTGCGGAACCCCCTCCCCGATACCCAGCCCCCCGTACCCCAATACACGGTGCGGAACCCCCTCCCCGATACCCAGCCCCCCGTACCCCAATACACGGTGCGGAACCCCCTCCCCGATACCCAGCCCCCCGTACCCCAATACACGGTGCGGAACCCCCTCCCCGATACCCAGCCCCCGTACCCCAATGCACGGTGCGGAACCCCAGCCCTCACCCCGATACCCAGCCCCCGTACCCCAATGCACGGTGCGGAACCCCCTCCCCGATACCCAGCCCCCGTACCCCAATACACGGTGCGGAACCCCCTCCCCGATACCCAGCCCCCCGTACCCCAATGCACGGTGCGGAACCCCCTCCCCGATACCCAGCCCCCCGTACCCCAATACACGGTGCGGAACCCCAGCCCTCACCCCGATACCCAGCCCCCCGTACCCCAATGCACGGTGCGGAACCCCCCCCCGATACCCAGCCCCGTACCCCAATACACGGTGCGGAACCCCAGCCCTCACCCCGATACCCAGCCCCCCGTACCCCAATGCACGGTGCGGAACCCCCTCCCCGATACCCAGCCCCCGTACCCCAATGCACGGTGCGGAACCCCAGCCCTCACCCCGATACCCAGCCCCCGTACCCCAATGCACGGTGCGGAACCCCAGCCCTCACCCCGATACCCAGCCCCCGTACCCCAATGCACGGTGCGGAACCCCCTCCCCGATACCCAGCCCCCGTACCCCAATGCACGGTGCGGAACCCCCTCCCCGATACCCAGCCCCCGTACCCCAATGCACGGTGCGGAACCCCCTCCCCGATACCCAGCCCCCCGTACCCCAATGCACGGTGCGGAACCCCCTCCCCGATACCCAGCCCCCGTACCCCAATACACGGTGCGGAACCCCCTCCCCGATACCCAGCCCCCCGTACCCCAATGCACGGTGCGGAACCCCAGCCCTCACCCCGATACCCAGCCCCCGTACCCCAATGCACGGTGCGGAACCCCCTCCCCGATACCCAGCCCCCGTACCCCAATGCACGGTGCGGAACCCCCTCCCCGATACCCAGCCCCCGTACCCCAATGCACGGTGCGGAACCCCCTCCCCGATACCCAGCCCCCGTACCCCAATGCACGGTGCGGAACCCCCTCCCCGATACCCAGCCCCCGTACCCCAATGCACGGTGCGGAGCCCTCACCCCGATACCCAGCCCCCCGTACCCCAATACACGGTGCGGAACCCCCTCCCCGATACCCAGCCCCCGTACCCCAATACACGGTGCGGAACCCCCTCCCCGATACCCAGCCCCCGTACCCCAATGCACGGTGCGGAACCCCAGCCCTCACCCCGATACCCAGCCCCCCGTACCCCAATACACGGTGCGGAACCCCCTCCCCGATACCCAGCCCCCCGTACCCCAATGCACGGTGCGGAACCCCAGCCCTCACCCCGATACCCAGCCCCCGTACCCCAATGCACGGTGCTGACACCCCAGCCCTCACCCCGATACCCAGCCCCCCATACCCCAATGCACAGTGCTGACCCCCCCAGCCCTCACCCCGATACCCAGCCCCCCGTACCCCAATACATGGTGCGGAACCCCAGCCCTCACCCCGATACCCAGCCCCCGTACCCCAATACACGGTGCGGAACCCCCTCCCCGATACCCAGCCCCCCATACCCCAATACACGGTGCGGAACCCCCTCCCCGATACCCAGCCCCCCGTACCCCAATACACGGTGCGGAACCCCCTCCCCGATACCCAGCCCCCGTACCCCAATACACGGTGCGGAACCCCCTCCCCGATACCCAGCCCCCGTACCCCAATACACGGTGCGGAACCCCCTCCCCGATACCCAGCCCCCCGTACCCCAATACACGGTGCGGAACCCCAGCCCTCACCCCGATACCCAGCCCCCCGTACCCCAATGCACGGTGCGGAACCCCCCCCCCGATACCCAGCCCCGTACCCCAATACACGGTGCGGAACCCCAGCCCTCACCCCGATACCCAGCCCCCCGTACCCCAATGCACGGTGCGGAACCCCCTCCCCGATACCCAGCCCCCGTACCCCAATGCACGGTGCGGAACCCCAGCCCTCACCCCGATACCCAGCCCCCGTACCCCAATGCACGGTGCGGAACCCCAGCCCTCACCCCGATACCCAGCCCCCGTACCCCAATGCACGGTGCGGAACCCCCTCCCCGATACCCAGCCCCCGTACCCCAATGCACGGTGCGGAACCCCCTCCCCGATACCCAGCCCCCGTACCCCAATGCACGGTGCGGAACCCCCTCCCCGATACCCAGCCCCCCGTACCCCAATGCACGGTGCGGAACCCCCTCCCCGATACCCAGCCCCCGTACCCCAATACACGGTGCGGAACCCCCTCCCCGATACCCAGCCCCCCGTACCCCAATGCACGGTGCGGAACCCCAGCCCTCACCCCGATACCCAGCCCCCGTACCCCAATGCACGGTGCGGAACCCCCTCCCCGATACCCAGCCCCCGTACCCCAATGCACGGTGCGGAACCCCCTCCCCGATACCCAGCCCCCGTACCCCAATACACGGTGCGGAACCCCCTCCCCGATACCCAGCCCCCGTACCCCAATACACGGTGCGGAACCCCAGCCCTCACCCCGATACCCAGCCCCCCATACCCCAATACACGGTGCGGAACCCCCTCCCCGATACCCAGCCCCCCATACCCCAATACACGGTGCGGAACCCCCTCCCCGATACCCAGCCCCCCGTACCCCAATACACGGTGCGGAACCCCCTCCCCGATACCCAGCCCCCCGTACCCCAATACACGGTGCGGAACCCCAGCCCTCACCCCGATACCCAGCCCCCCGTACCCCAATACACGGTGCGGAACCCCCTCCCCGATACCCAGCCCCCGTACCCCAATACACGGTGCGGAACCCCCTCCCCGATACCCAGCCCCCCGTACCCCAATACACGGTGCGGAACCCCAGCCCTCACCCCGATACCCAGCCCCCCATACCCCAATACACGGTGCGGAACCCCCTCCCCGATACCCAGCCCCCCATACCCCAATACACGGTGCGGAACCCCCTCCCCGATACCCAGCCCCCCATACCCCAATACACCGTGCGGAACCCCCTCCCCGATACCCAGCCCCCCGTACCCCAATACACGGTGCGGAACCCCCTCCCCGATACCCAGCCCCCCGTACCCCAATACACGGTGCGGAACCCCAGCCCTCACCCCGATACCCAGCCCCCCGTACCCCAATACACGGTGCGGAACCCCCTCCCCGATACCCAGCCCCCCGTACCCCAATACACGGTGCGGAACCCCCTCCCCGATACCCAGCCCCCGTACCCCAATACACGGTGCGGAACCCCCTCCCCGATACCCAGCCCCCATACCCCAATACACGGTGCGGAACCCCAGCCCTCACCCCGATACCCAGCCCCCCATACCCCAATACACGGTGCGGAACCCCCTCCCCGATACCCAGCCCCCCATACCCCAATACACGGTGCGGAACCCCCTCCCCGATACCCAGCCCCCCGTACCCCAATACACGGTGCGGAACCCCCTCCCCGATACCCAGCCCCCGTACCCCAATACACGGTGCGGAACCCCCTCCCCGATACCCAGCCCCCCGTACCCCAATACACGGTGCGGAACCCCAGCCCTCACCCCGATACCCAGCCCCCCGTACCCCAATACACGGTGCGGAACCCCCTCCCCGATACCCAGCCCCCCGTACCCCAATACACGGTGCGGAACCCCCTCCCCGATACCCAGCCCTCCGTACCCCAATGCACGGTGCTGACACCCCAGCCCTCACCCCGATACCCAGCCCCCCATACCCCAATGCACAGTGCTGACCCCCCCAGCCCTCACCCCGATACCCAGCCCCCCGTACCCCAATACACGGTGCTGACCCCCCAGCCCTCACCCCGATACGCAGCCCCCCCATACCCCAATACATGGCGCTGACCTCCCCAGCCCTCACCCCGACACCCAGCCCCCACCCCTTGTACCCAATACATGGCCCTGACCCCCTCCCCGATACCCAGCCCCCCGTACCCCAATGCACGGTGCTGACACCCCAGCCCTCACCCCGATACCCAGCCCCCCATACCCCAATACACGGTGCGGAACCCCCTCCCCGATACCCAGCCCCCCGTACCCCAATACACGGTGCGGAACCCCCTCCCCAATACCCAGCCCCCCGTACCCCAATACACGGTGCGGAACCCCCTCCCCGATACCCAGCCCCCCGTACCCCAATGCACGGTGCTGACACCCCAGCCCTCACCCCGATACCCAGCCCCCCGTACCCCAATACACGGTGCGGAACCCCCTCCCCGATACCCAGCCCCCCGTACCCCAATACACGGTGCGGAACCCCCTCCCCGATACCCAGCCCCCCGTACCCCAATACACGGTGCGGAACCCCCTCCCCCGATACCCAGCCCCCCGTACCCCAATACACGGTGCGGAACCCCCTCCCCGATACCCAGCCCCCCGTACCCCAATGCACGGTGCGAAACCCCCTCCCCGATACCCAGCCCCCCGTACCCCAATACACGGTGCGGAACCCCCTCCCCGATACCCAGCCCCCCATACCCCAATGCACGGTGCGGAACCCCCTCCCCGATACCGAGCCCCCCGTACCCCAATGCACGGTGCTGACACCCCAGCCCTCACCCCGATACCCAGCCCCCCGTACCCCAATGCACGGTGCTGACCACCCCAGCCCTCACCCCGATACCCAGCCCCCCGTACCCCAATACACGGTGCGGAACCCCCTCCCCGATACCCAGCCCCCCGTACCCCAATGCACGGTGCTGACACCCCAGCCCTCACCCCGATACCCAGCCCCCCATACCCCAATGCACAGTGCTGACCCCCCCAGCCCTCACCCCGATACCCAGCCCCCCGTACCCCAATACACGGTGCTGACCCCCCAGCCCTCACCCCGATACGCAGCCCCCCCATACCCCAATACATGGCGCTGACCTCCCCAGCCCTCACCCCGACACCCAGCCCCCACCCCCTGTACCCAATACATGGCCCTGACCCCCCTCCCCGATACCCAGCCCCCCGTACCCCAATGCACGGTGCTGACACCCCAGCCCTCACCCCGATACCCAGCCCCCTGTACCCCAATGCACAGTGCTGACCCCCCCACCCCTCACCCCGATACCCAGCCCCCACCGCCCTGTACCCCAATACATGGCCCTGACCCCCCTCCCCGATACCCAGCCCCCCGTACCCCAATACACGGTGCTGACCCCCCAGCCCTCACCCCGATACGCAGCCCCCCATACCCCAATGCATGGTGCTGACCCCCCAGCCCTCACCCTGACACCCAGCCCCCACCCCCTGTACCCCAATACATGGCCCTGACCCCCTCCCCAATACCCAGCCCCCTGTACTCCAATACATGGCCTTGACCCTGATACCCAGCCCCCTTTACCCCAATACACGGTGCTGAACCCCCTCCCCGATACCCAGTCCCCCGTACCCCAATGCACGATGCTGACCCCCCAGCCCTCACCCCGATACCCAGCCCCCACCCCCTGTACCCCAATACATGGCCCTGACCCCCTCCGCAATACCCAGCCCCCCCATACCCCAATACATAGTGCTGACCCCCCTCCCCCGATACCCAGCCCCCCGTACCCCAATGCACGGTGCTGAACCCCCTCCCCCAATACCCAGGCCCCCCGTACCCCAATGCACGGTGCTGACCCCCCACCCCTCACCCCAATACCCAGCCCCCACTGCCCTGTACCCCAATACATGGCCCTCTCTCGCTCTCGCTCTCTCTCGGTCCCGGTCTCGCTCTGTCTCTCTCTCTGTCTCGGTCCCAGTCTCTCTCGCTCGCTCACGGTACCGTCTCTCTCTCTCTCTCTGTCTCTCTCTGTCTCTCTCTCTCTCTGTCTCTCTCTCTCTCTCAGTCCCGGTCTCTCTCTCTCTCTCTCTCTCTCGGTCCCGGTCTTTCTCTCTCTCTCTCTGTCTCTCTCTCTCTCGGTCCCGGTCTCTTTCTCTCTCTCTCTGTCTCTCTCGGTCCCGGTCTCTTTCTCTCTCTCTCTGTCTCTCTCTCTCTCTCGGTCCCGGTCTCTTTCTCTCTCTCTCTGTCTCTCTGTCTCTCTCGGTCCCGGTCTCTTTCTCTCTCTCTCTGTCTCTCTCGGTCCCGGTCTCTTTCTCTCTCTCTCTGTCTCTCTCTCTCTCTCGGTCCCGGTCTCTTTCTCTCTCTCTCTGTCTCTCTCTCTCTTTCGGTCCCGGTCTCTGTCTCTCGCTCACGGTGCCGTCTCTCTCTCTCTCTCTCTCAGTCCCGGTCTCTTTCTCTCTCTCTCTGTCTCTCTCTCTCTTTCGGTCCCGGTCTCTCTCGCTCGCTCACGGTGCCGTCTCTCTCTCTCTCTCAGTCCCGGTCTCTTTCTCTCTCTCTCTGTCTCTCTCGGTCCCGGTCTCTTTCTCTCTCTCTCTGTCTCTCTCTCTCTTTCGGTCCCGGTCTCTCTTGCTCGCTCACGGTGCCATCTCTCTCTCTCTCTCTCTCTCAGTCCCGGTCTCTTTCTCTCTCTCTCTGTCTCTCTCTCTCTTTCGGTCCCGGTCTCTCTTGCTCGCTCACGGTGCCATCTCTCTCTCTCTCTCTCTCTCAGTCCCGGTCTCTTTCTCTCTCTCTCTGTCTCTCTCTCTCTTTCGGTCCCGGTCTCTCTCGCTCGCTCACGGTGCCGTCTCTCTCTCTCTCTCTCTCTCAGTCCCGATCTCTTTCTCTCTCTCTCTGTCTCTCTCTCTCGGTCCCGGTCTCTCTCGCTCGCTCACGGTGCCGTCTCTCTCTCTCTCTCTCTCGGTCCCGGTCTCTTTCTCTCTCTCTGTGTCTCTCTCTCTCTTTCGGTCCCGGTCTCTCTCGCTCGCTCACGGTGCCGTCTCTCTCTCTCTCTCTCTCAGTCCCGGTCTCTTTCTCTCTCTCTCTGTCTCTCTCTCTCTCTCGGTCCCGGTCTCTTTCTCTCTCTCTCTGTCTCTCTCTCTCTCTCGGTCCCGGTCTCTTTCTCTCTCTCTCTGTCTCTCTCGGTCCCGGTCTCTTTCTCTCTCTCTCTGTCTCTCTCTCTCTCTCGGTCCCGGTCTCTCTTGCTCGCTCACGGTGCCGTCTCTCTCTCTCTCTCTCTCAGTCCCGGTCTCTTTCTCTCTCTCTCTGTCTCTCTCTCTCTTTCGGTCCCGGTCTCTCTCGCTCGCTCACGGTGCCGTCTCTCTCTCCGCAGGGAGGACTGTGACAGCGCCCGCTTCCCCCGTCGCCTGCTCCAGGCCGAGTGCCTCTGCCCGCACTGCGTGTCGCTGGCCCCCCCGCACCTCCGGGACCGCCGGGGCAACTCGGTGCCGGTCAACACCACCACCATGGTCTATTACCGGCGCCCGTGTCCTGGCCGGCCCGGCGCCTACTTCCTGGAGCCCCGGCTCTACCCCCTGGCCGTGGCCTGCATCTGTGTGGTGCCGCAGTCCTGAGCCCAGCGGGACCCCATTGGGGCGCGGGGATGGGGAGACCCATGAGGCCGTAATGGGGTGGGGGGAACTGAGGCATGAGGGACCCAGGGGAAAACCCATTGGGAGAATCCTGGGGGGTTAGGGGGGCCCAGTGGACCCCACTGAGGTGGGGGGACCCCAGAGGGCCCGGGGAGCAGGTGGCAGAGAAAGCCCGAGGGGGCCAGTCGAGGAGGGGGCGGCCCATGGGGAAGGGCACCCTCGGGCTGTGTTTTGGGGTGAGCCTCTCATTTGAGCGGACCCAGAAGAGGACTGCGTTTTGGGAGGAATTTAGGTCTGATTTTGGAGGGGGCTGCTTGGGGGGGAAAATCTAACTCCCATTTTTTGATGTGTCTATGGGGTGACCCCAGAGCTCGGTTGGGGGGTGAACACTCCCATTTTAGAGGTGAACTTGGGGGCCCGTTTTGGGGTGAATGTGAGCTGAGGTGGGGGTGAACCTGGCTGTAGTTTAGGGTGTACCTCCGGCTGAACATTTTTGGGGAGGCATTTAGAATTCCTGCCAATCCCCCCTTCATTTTGGGGGTCCTCTCGGCCCCCCCCAAACTGCTGTTACATTGATCCCCGTTTAATCTCTTGATGGTGTAGAGAAGCTAAAGACCTTGTCTTTACGGGCAATAAAAGTTTTACAACAATCGTAATTGGTGTGACATTGGGGGTGTGTGTTATTATTATTGGGGTCCCCAAACACAGCCAGTGCCCCCCCTGCTTCCCACGGTGCCCCCCTCTGACAAAGGCCGGGGCTGGAGAATGGACCCAATTCAGGGCCCCCAACAATCAGCCCCCTTGTTCCTCACGTACCAGCTGCTCCCAGCCCCACGGGACAAGCCGCCTTTGTCCAATGCCAAAGGGCAGCTGGGCAGACCCGCCCCGCAGTCGGGGGGAAGATGGGGGGGGGGCTGGGGACATACGTTCCCCAGGGCTCAGACGTCACTTTCTGGGGCTTCTTCCTCCTTTTCAACCCTTCCACATTCTCCCTTTCATTCGCCTGGCCCGCGTTTCACTCCTCCCTTCCCTCGCCGCACCTGCCAGACTCCTGCTGCTGCTTGCTTCTCTCCCTGATTTCTGCTCCCCTCCAAAGTGGAGGCCGGGGGGGGGGGGCAGGCCAGGCTGGGAACACGCCCTGTCTTCCTCCCGCCCCGTTCCCTCCTTCCCGGCTCCAGGATGGGGGAGCCGGGGGAGCCCGGGGGGCTGCGGGACCTGGCGCTGGACTGGCAGTTCCTGCGCTCCACCAAGGGGGCGCTGCTGGGCACCGAGCTGGTAAATGGACCCCCGGGGCAAAACCTCCCAACCCCCAGACGCTGCCACCCCCCAGCCCTGAGACCCCCCAGCCCCTCAATACCCCAAGGCCCTGCCCCCACTCACCAGCCCTGAGACCCCCAGACGCTGCCACCCCCCAGCCCTGAGACCCCCCACCCCCTCAATACCCCAAGGCCCTGCCCCCACTCACCAGCCCTGAGACCCCCAGACGCTGCCACCCCCCAGCCCTGAGACCCCCCACCCCCTCAATACCCCAAGGCCCTGCCCCCACTCACCAGCCCTGAGACCCCCAGACGCTGCCACCCCCCAGTCCTGAGACCCCCCACCCCCTCAATACCCCAAGGCCCTGCCCCCACTCACCAGCCCTGAGACCCCCAGACGCTGCCACCCCCACCTCTGAGACCCCCCACCCCCTCAATACCCCAAGGCCCTGCCCCCACTCACCAGCCCTGAGACCCCCAGACGCTGCCACCCCCACCTCTGAGACCCCCCACCCCCTCAATACCCCAAGGCCCTGCCCCCCACTCACCAGCCCTGAGACCCCCTGGCCCTGAGACCCCCACCTCTGAGACCTCTTGGCACTGAGACCCCCAACCCCGGGTCCCCCCGACCCTGCCACCCCCCCAGCCCTGAGACCCCCAACCCCCAGCCCCCCAACTTCCATACCCCCACCTCCCAGCTGTGAGAACTCCCCCACCTTTCAGCCCCCCCAAACCTGCCAAAACCCCTCACCCCAACCCCTCGATCCCCTGAATTTAGTGGGAGGCAGGGGGACACTGGGGGGGGGGGGAGGTTCAGCTGGAACCAGACTCGGGGGGCTGGGGGCAATGCTGAGGGTGGGAACGGGGGGGGCAGTGGATGTGGTGCAGGACAGGAGAGGGGGTGCCAGTGGGGGGTGGGGCTGGAAGTTCCGGGGAGGGTGTGGGGGCAGGGGGGGACATCTGGGGTGGGAACCCTGGAGGGGCGGGGGGTGCTGAGGGATGGTGGGGGTCAGGCTGGGGGGTGCATGGCCCCAGCCCCCCCCCCTTCACCCTCTATTCTCCCCCTGCCAGGCCCTGTGTTTTCTGATCTTCCTGCTGCTGACGGTCTCGGCCTCGGCCTACATGGCGCCCGCCCTGCTGGAGGGGCTGCTGACGGCCGGAGCGCTGGGCCTGCGTCTCACCCGCTGCCCGGAGAGGGCGCCCCGGATCCACTGGCCCTGCCTGGTGCGTGGGACCCCCCACAGCCCCCCACCCCCTACCCGGACCCACTGGCCCTGCCTGGTGCGTGGGACCCCCCACAGCCCCCCATCCCCCCATCCCCGCCCCGGATCCACTGGCCCTGCCTGGTGCGCGGGACCCCCCCCACAACCCCCCCACCCCTGCCCCGGATCCACTGGCCCTGCCTGGTGCGTGGGACCCCCCACAGCCCCCCATCCCCGCCCCGGATCCACTGGCCCTGCCTGGTGCGTGGGACCCCCCACAGCCCCCCACCCCCTACCCGGACCCACTGGCCCTGCCTGGTGCGTGGGACCCCCCACAGCCCCCCATCCCCCCATCCCCGCCCCGGATCCACTGGCCCTGCCTGGTGCGCGGGACCCCCCCCACAACCCCCCCACCCCTGCCCCGGATCCACTGGCCCTGCCTGGTGCGTGGGACCCCCCACAGCCCCCCATCCCCGCCCCGGATCCACTGGCCCTGCCTGGTGCGTGGGACCCCCCCCCACAACCCCCCCACCCCCGCCCCGGACCCACTGGCCCTGCCTGGTGCGTGGGACCCCCCACAGCCCCCCATCCCCGCCCCGGACCCACTGGCCCTGCCTGGTGCGTGGGACCCCCCACAGCCCCCCATCCCCGCCCCGGACCCACTGGCCCTGCCTGGTGCGTGGGACCCCCCCACAACCCCCCCATCCCCTACCCGGACCCACTGGCCCTGCCTGGTGCGTGGGACCCCCCCCCACAACCCCCCCATCCCCTACCCGGACCCACTGGCCCTGCCTGGTGCGTGGGACCCCCCCCACAACCCCCCCATCCCCTACCCGGACCCACTGGCCCTGCCTGGTGCGTGGGACCCCCCCCCACAACCCCCCCATCCCCTACCCGGACCCACTGGCCCTGCCTGGTGCGTGGGACCCCCCCCACAACCCCCCCATCCCCTACCCGGACCCACTGGCCCTGCCTGGTGCGTGGGACCCCCCCCCACAACCCCCCCATCCCCTACCCGGACCCACTGGCCCTGCCTGGTGCGTGGGACCCCCCCCACAACCCCCCCATCCCCTACCCGGACCCACTGGCCCTGCCTGGTGCGTGGGACCCCTCCCACAACCCCCCCATCCCCTACCCGGACCCACTGGCCCTGCCTGGTGCGTGGGACCCCCCCACAGCCCCCCATCCCCTACCCGGACCCACTGGCCCTGCCTGGTGCGTGGGACCCCCCCACAACCCCCCCATCCCCTACCCGGACCCACTGGCCCTGCCTGGTGCGTGGGACCCCCCCACAACCCCCACAACCCCCCCATCCCCTACCCGGACCCACTGGCCCTGCCTGGTGCGTGGGACCCCCCCACAACCCCCCCATCCCCTACCCGGACCCACTGGCCCTGCCTGGTGCGTGGGACCCCCCCACAGCCCCCCATCCCCTACCCGGACCCACTGGCCCTGCCTGGTGCGTGGGACCCCCCCACAGCCCCCCATCCCCTACCCGGACCCACTGGCCCTGCCTGGTGCGTGGGACCCCCCCACAACCTCCCCATCCCCTACCCGGACCCACTGGCCCTGCCTGGTGCGTGGGACCCCCCCACAACCCCCCCATCCCCTACCCGGACCCACTGGCCCTGCCTGGTGCGTGGGACCCCCCCACAACCCCCACAACTCCCCCCATCCCCTACCCGGACCCACTGGCCCTGCCTGGTGCGTGGGACCCCCCCACAACCCCCCCGTCCCCTACCCGGACCCACTGGCCCTGCCTGGTGCGTGGGACCCCCCCACAGCCCCCCATCCCCTACCCGGACCCACTGGCCCTGCCTGGTGCGTGGGACCCCCCCACAGCCCCCCATCCCCTACCCGGACCCACTGGCCCTGCCTGGTGCGTGGGACCCCCCCACAACCCCCCCATCCCCTACCCGGACCCACTGGCCCTGCCTGGTGCGTGGGACCCCCCCACAACCCCCACAACCCCCCCATCCCCTACCCGGACCCACTGGCCCTGCCTGGTGCGTGGGACCCCCCCACAACCCCCCCATCCCCTACCCGGACCCACTGGCCCTGCCTGGTGCGTGGGACCCCCCCACAACCCCCCCATCCCCTACCCGGACCCACTGGCCCTGCCTGGTGCGTGGGACCCCCCCACAGCCCCCCATCCCCTACCCGGACCCACTGGCCCTGCCTGGTGCGTGGGACCCCCCCACAACCCCCCCATCCCCTACCCGGACCCACTGGCCCTGCCTGGTGCGTGGGACCCCCCCATCCCCTACCCGGACCCACTGGCCCTGCCTGGTGCGTGGGACCCCCCCACAACCCCCCCATCCCCTACCCGGACCCACTGGCCCTGCCTGGTGCGTGGGACCCCCCCACAACCCCCCCATCCCCTACCCGGACCCACTGGCCCTGCCTGGTGCGTGGGACCCCCCCACAGCCCCCCACCCCCGCCCCAGACCCACTGGCCCTGCCTGGTGCGTGGGACCCCCCCACAGCCCCCCACCCCCGCCCCGGACCCACTGGCCCTGCCTGGTGCGTGGGACCCCCCCACAGCCCCCCACCCCCGCCCCGGACCCACTGGCCCTGCCTGGTGCGTGGGACCCCCCTGTCACGGAGTATGGGGGGACTCAGGGCCCTGCACCCCCGGCGTCCTGCGATTCACCATGACTCTCAGCCAGCCAGTAAAGCAGAAGGTTTATTTAGACGACAGGAATACAGTCCAAGACAGGTCTTGCAGGCACAGACAACAGGATACCCCTCAGTTAGGTCCATCTTGGGGTCCTCGGGCACCCTAGCCCCCCTGGGAGGTCAGAGCCCCGTCTCCCTCCCAGCCATGGTCACTAGCCAGCTCTTCCAACTCTGCCCTCAGCCACACCTCCCCCAGCCTTTGTTTCCTGGGCAAAGGTGTCACCTGGCCCCAGCCCCCTCCTGGGTTCTCATGTTACAGGCTCAGGTATTTTCAGTCAGTCTCCCATCCCCCAATGCAGACCATCCCAGCCACACTCCCCTGTCAGCATTCACAGACCACATTAAGAACAGTCCCAGTTCGTCACATCTCCCCCCTTCGAGACCGAACTGAGCGGGGTCACTTCAGCCAGTGACCCGGGGAAGTTCGAACCTCCCCCCGTTCCCATGGATGCCCCAGCATCCCTCCCATTCCTTGGTGAGAATTACACCAGGCCCCTCCAGTTTCACGCCCCCCCTTAGGTCGGGGTGCTCGAGGGCATTTGCAGTTCGCATGTGGGAAGGTTTATGCGACCTGTGCCCTTTTCCCACCCCAATACCCCTGGGGTTCCAACTGGGCTGGGGTCTTCTCCCAGCACTCCAGTCTGGAGGTCTGTGCTTTGGGCTCTCTTGGTTCAGAGCCCCCCTTTTAACCTTGGCCACCCTCCGGAAAGGCTCCTCTATGCTGGGCAAGGGTCCTAAAGCCGTTTTCCCCTTGTCCCGGGCCTTCCTCCCCCTCTGACAGGGGTCACAGGATCGGCAGTACTGCCGGACAGTAACAAAGACCCCAGGCCAGTAAAAGCTCCGTAGCAGCCTCTGCTGGGTACGCCAGGTTCCCTGGTGCCCTGGGAGGGGGGTGTCATGGGCCCGGTACAGCCGCTGGCGGCGATACTTCTGGGGTACCACCAGCTGCCTCCTGATCCCCCCTGACTCCATTTTCCCGGGGGGAGCCCATTCTCGGTACAGGAACCCCTTCTCCCACAGGAACCTTTTCCGGCCACCTCTCCCCATGGTCTGTACCGCACCGAGGTCGGCCAGGTCCCTTATCTTCCGCAAGGAGGGATCTTTCTGCACCTCGGCCTGGAACTCAGCAGCTGGGACAGGGATGGCCACCTGTTCTCTCTCGCCGGCTGGGTCTGAAGCCGCAGCCTCCCTGAGCCGTGTCCCTGGGTGTTCCCTCCCCACCAGGTTAGGGTCCTGCGCCTCGGGCAAGGCACCCTCCCCAAGGCCAGGGCGTAGTGCCCCTCGCCGGCTCTGACTGCGGGTCACAACCAGTGCATTCTGGGGGTTGCTTGGCCAGTCCTCCAGGTCCCCCCCCATCAACACCTCAGTGGGCAAATACGGGTGTACCCCCACGTCCTTGGGGCCCTCCTTGGGCCCCCACTTCAGGCGTACCCTCGCCACAGGTACCTTGAATGGGGTCCCACCCACCCCCGTCAGAGTCAGGAAGGTGTTGGGCACCACCTGATCTGGGGGCACCACCTCGGGCCGGACCAGTGTCACCTCTGCGCCCGTATCCCAGTATCCATCGACCTTCCTCCCATCCACCTCCAGGGGAACAAGGTACTCTCTCCGGAGGGACCGTCCCGCGCCCACCGTATAAACCAAAAACCCTGAGTCTGGAGCATCCAGCCCCCCAGAGGAGCTGGCCTGGAGCTCTCCTTCCTCCTTAGCAGGTGGTACTCTGCCAGCACCCCTTCCCTGGGAATGCTGCCTCTCGCCCGGCTGGGTCGCTACCCAGTCAACCCTCTGTGGGTTTGGTCTGCTCAGTCTGTCCCTGAGTCTGGGGCACTGGGCCCGTATGTGACCTCTCTGGTCACAGTGATAGCAGACCATGTCCCATGTGTCCCCTCGAGCTGGTCGGTTGTCCCTGACACTGGGCATTCCCCATGGGAGGGGATTCCCCACGTTCCCCTTTTGGGAGGTACCCGGGTGACTTTCTCTCTGCATCGCGGCGGGCCTGCTCCTTTGGGACTCCTCCCTGCCAGCCCCTGACCGGCTCTTCACAAACTCATCGGCCAGCCGCCCTGCGTGTCGCGGGTTCTCTGGCTTTTTGTCCACCAACCACAGCCTCAGGTCGGATGGGCACCGCTCATACAGTTGCTCCAATACCAGTAGTTTAACCAGGTCCTCCTTTGTCTGGGCCCCATCAGCCCACTTGCTGGCGTATCCCTCCATGCGGACGGCTAGTTGCAGGTATGAGATCTCAGGGGTTTTATCCTGACTCCAGAACCTTTCCCGGTACATCTCAGGAGTCAGCCCAAACTCACGTAGCAGGGCCTTTTTGAATAGTTCGTAGTCCCCTTTCTCCGCCTCTTCCAGTTGGCGGTACAATGCCACGGATTTGGGGTCCAGTAAGGGGGTGAGAACCCGGAGTCTGTCCGCAGGATCAACCTGGTGTAGCTCGCAGGCCGTCTCAAAGGCATCCAGGAAGTCATCCATGTCCTCCCCCTCCTTCCGTGGGGCCAGGATGCACTTATCGAAGCTCTTTGCAGCCTTGGGTCCCCCCTCACTCACTGCAGCTGGGGCCCCACTGCTCTTCAGCCTGGCCAGTTTCAGCTCATGCTGACGTTGTTTTTCCCGTTCTTCCCGCTCTTCCCGTTCATGCTGTCTCTGTTGTTCACGATCCTCCAGCTCTCTCAGTTTTAGCTCTCTCTCCAATTCCAGCCCATTCCGCTCCACGGATGGCGCGCGTGGCTGGGAGGATCCCCTGCTGGCCGGCGAGCGTGGCCGGGAGGATCCCCTGCTGGCCGGGGGGGTCACGGTGCCCTCGGTATTTGCTGGGCTCCTCCCCACCCTTCCCCTAGGCATAGGAAGGGGGGGTCTCTGGAAGCCCTCAGCAGCCGGCTGACCACTCCCAGCTGGGACAGACACTGGGGCCTGCGCTGCATCTGCCAGGCTGCTTCCCTCAGAGACAGGGATCAGTTCATTCGAGCGATCTCGCTTCTCCAGCTGGGCGATGAGCTGTTCTTTGGTGAGCTTCCCAATGCGCACCCCCCTCTGCTTGCACAGCTCCACCAGGTCGCTCTTACGCCGCTTGGCATACATCTTCCTGCTGGCCACTCACAGGCCTGTGTGCTCACTGCTCCCCACAGTCTCCAGGGAGACCCCTAGTGTGCCAGCCTTTCTCGAGGTCACCACCTCTCTGCCAGGGTCGAGCTGCAGACTCCTCCGCCCCTGGGACCCCTCGCTGCGATCCCCCGGGGGACCCTGTTACTGCAAAAGTCCTTCTCGCTGGTCACACACTCCCAGGGGTGATAACCGTCTCTCTCTGACTCCTCAGCACGCCTGGTCCCCGTCAATCCCCCTTCACTTTACTTCTCCCCAGTCACTTACTGCAGGAAGCGCCGTCCACGGGGTGCAGTAGATCCCACCGCTGCCACCAGTTGTCACGGAGTATGGGGGGACTCAGGGCCCTGCACCCCCGGCGTCCTGCGATTCACCATGACTCTCAGCCAGCCAGTAAAGCAGAAGGTTTATTTAGACGACAGGAATACAGTCCAAGACAGGTCTTGCAGGCACAGACAACAGGATACCCCTCAGTTAGGTCCATCTTGGGGTCCTCGGGCACCCTAGCCCCCCTGGGAGGTCAGAGCCCCGTCTCCCTCCAGCCATGGTCACTAGCCAGCTCTTCCAACTCTGCCCTCAGCCACACCTCCCCCAGCCTTTGTTTCCTGGGCAAAGGTGTCACCTGGCCCCAGCCCCCTCCTGGGTTCTCATGTTACAGGCTCAGGTATTTTCAGTCAGTCTCCCATCCCCCAATGCAGACCATCCCAGCCACACTCCCCTGTCAGCATTCACAGACCACATTAAGAACAGTCCCAGTTCGTCACACCCCCCACAAACCCCCCACCCCCGCCCCGGACCCACTGGCCCTGCCTGGTGCGTGGGACCCCCCCACAGCCCGCCACCCCCGCCCCGGACCCACTGGCCCTGCCTGGTGCGTGGGACCCCCCCACAGCCCCCACCCCCGGCCCGGACCCACTGGCCCTGCCTGGTGTGTGGGACCCCCCTTCCCACAGCCTCCCCACCCCCGCCCCGGATCCACTGGCCCTGCCTGGTGCGTGGGACCCCCCTTCCCACAGCCTCCCCACCCCCGCCCCGGATCCACTGGCCCCTGCCTGGTGCGTGGGACCCCCCACAGCCCCCCCACCCCGCCCCGGATCCACTGGCCCTGCCTGGAGCGTGGGACCCCCCACAGCCCCCCCAACCCGGATCCACTGGCCCTGCCTGGTGCGTGGGGACCCCCCACAGTCCCCCCAACCCGGATCCACTGGCCTGCCTGGTGCGTGGGACCCCCCCACAGCCCCCCCACCCCTGCCCCAGATCCACTGGCCCTGCCTGGTGCGTGGGACCCCCCCACAGCCCCCCCACCCCTGCCCCAGATCCACTGGCCGTGCCTGGTGCGTGGGACCCCCCCACAGCCCCCCCACCCCCTGCCCCGGATCCACTGGCCTGCCCGGTGCGTGGGACTCCCCACAGCTCTCCCCCCCCGGATCCACTGGCCCTGCCTGGGGCGTGGGACCCCCCCACTGCGCCCCCACCCCCTGCCCCAGATCCACTGGCCCTGCCTGGGGCATGGGACCCCCCACACCCCCGCCCCGGATCCACTGGGCCTGCCTGGTGCGTGGGACCCCCCCACAGTCCCCCCCCGGATCCACTGGCCCTGCCTGGTGCGTGGGACCCCCCCACAGCCTCCCCCCACGAGCACCTGTCCCGTCTCTGCTGGCCCTGCCTGGGAGGTGCTGGCAGGTTCCCCTCATGGGGACCCGCCAGTCTGACCCCCCCAACTGCCCCCCAGGATTTCCTGCGGTCTGCCAGCGCCGCCCTGGTCTTCCTGGTGGTGTCGCCAGCCGTCATCGCCGCCAGCCGGGAGGGGCCGGCCGTCAGCGCCTTCGTGAGTGCCCCCCCGCCCCTCCCCCCACGGACAGCGCCCCGCCTCCCCTCCCCCCACTGACCGCCCATCCCCCACACCCCATGGACAGCGCCCCCTCTCCCCTCCCCCCACTGACAGCCCCGTCCCCCCACAGCCCCCCATCGCCGCCAGCCGGGAGGGGCCGTCCGTCAGCGCCTTCGTGAGTGCCCCCCGCCTTCCCCCCACGGACAGCGCCCCCGCCTCCCCTCCCCCCACTGACAGCCCATCCCCCCACACCCCATGGACAGCGCCCCCTCTCCCCTCCCCCCACTGACAGCCCGTCCCCCACAACCCCCCATCGCCGCCAGCCGGGAGGGGCCGGCCGTCAGCGCCTTCGTGAGTGCCCCCCCGCCCCTCCCCCCACGGACAGCGCCCCGCCTCCCCTCCCCCCACTGACCGCCCATCCCCCCACACCCCATGGACAGCGCCCCCTCTCCCCTCCCCCCACTGACAGCCCGTCCCCCCACAGCCCCCCATCGCCGCCAGCCGGGAGGGGCCGTCCGTCAGCGCCTTCGTGAGTGCCCCCCCGCCCTTCCCCCCACGGACAGCGCCCCGCCTCCCCTCCCCCCACTGACAGCCCATCCCCCCACACCCCATGGACAGCGCCCCCTCTCCCCTCCCCCCACTGACAGCCCGTCCCCCCACAACCCCCCACGCCGCCAGCCGGGAGGGGCCGGCCGTCAGCGCCTTCGTGAGTGCCCCCCGCCCCTCCCCCCACGGACAGCGCCCCGCCTCCCCTCCCCCACTGACAGCCCATCCCCCCACACCCCATGGACAGCGCCCCCTCTCCCCTCCCCCCACTGACAGCCCGTCCCCCACAACCCCCCATCGCCGCCAGCCGGGAGGGGCCGGCTGTCAGCGCCTTCGTGAGTGACCCCCCTGCCCCTTCCCCCACGGACAGCCCCTCCCCACGCCCCTCCCCCCACAACAACCCGTCCCCCCACACCCCCCTATCGCTGCCAGCCAGGATGGGCCGGCTGCAAGTGCCTTTGTGACCCCTCCTGCCCCTGCCCCTCCCCACTGACAGCCCCCCCAACTGGCCCCTCCCCACCTATAGAACCCCCCCAACCTCCACTCCCATAGACCCCCTTCATATCCCCAGCCCCTCCACCCCCCTGCTAGCCCCCCCCCAGAGGCCCAAACACGGCTCCCCACGGCTCCTTCACCCCCCTGATGTCTTCTCCGTCACCCCCCGACTCACCCCCCGCCTCTCTCCCCCCAGACCTTCGGCCTCATCCTCATCGCCATGTTTGTGTACGACGCTTCAGCACCTACTGGGCTGAGATCAGGCCGGAGCCAGCCCAGGGTGAGTGCGGCCCCGACGCCGGGGGCAGTGGGAGTGGGTTGGGGACAGGCCCAGCTGTGGCCCGGACGCCTGGGTTCCCCAGCCGGGGGCAGTGACAGTGGGTTGGGGACAGGCCCAGCTGTGGCCCGGACGCCTGGGTTCCCCAGCCGGCGGCAGTGGCAGTGGGTTGGGGACAGGCCCAGCTGTGGCCCGGACGCCTGGGTTCCCCAGCCGGGGGCAGTGGGAGTGGGTTGGGGACAGGCCCAGCTGTGGCCCGGACGCCTGGGTTCCCCTGCCGGGGGCAGTGACAGTGGGTTGGGGACAGGCCCAGCTGTGGCCCGGACGCCTGGGTTCCCCAGCCAGGGGTCCCGTGAGACGCTAAACTTTAACGTTCTTTTCTAGATGGCAACGGGAACCTGGCGTAAGAAGAAAATCGCACCCCGCTGGGGACAGAAATAACCCCCTTGATCTCCCCCGCCAACTGCCGGTGCCCCCTCACTCCCGACCCGCAGCCCCTGCCAGCCCAGCCCTGCCGGTGCCCCTCACTCCCGACCCGCAGCCCCTGCCAGCCCAGCCCTGCCGGTGCCCCTCACTCCCGACCCGCAGCCCCTGCCAGCCCAGCCCTGCCGGTGCCCCTCACTCCCGACCCGCAGCCCCTGCCAGCCCAGCCCTGCCGGTGCCCCTCACTCCCGACCCGCAGCCCCTGCCAGCCCAGCCCTGCCAGTGCCCCTCAC
The DNA here is from genome assembly GCA_032172135.1 of Glyptemys insculpta. NCBI lineage: Eukaryota > Metazoa > Chordata > Testudines > Emydidae > Glyptemys > Glyptemys insculpta. The sequence continues at coordinate 38,226,872 of JAVMKA010000015.1, forward strand.
TCCCGCCCTGCCGGTGCCCCTCACTCCCAACCCCGCAGCCCCTGCCAGCCCAGCCCTGCCGGTGCCCCTCACTCCCGACCCGCAGCCCCTGCTAGCCCAGCTCTGCCCCCCCCACCCTGGTCCTGGGCCCCGTGCAATCCCCCCAGTCCTTGGGGCAAAGGGGCGAAGTGGGCTCTGGGTTTGCTTGTATTTAAATTGCGCAAAGGAGGAAATTTCTGGTGCTTTGGTATGGTCCTGACGCCACCGTGTGTGTGTCTATGCCCCCTGCTGGCGGGGCCGGGCCCTGTCCCGTGTGTCCGTGTGTGTGTCCGTGTGTGTGTCTATGCCCCCTGCTGGCGGGGCCGGGCCCTGTCCCGTGTGTCCGTGTGTGTGTCCGTGTGTGTGTTTATGCCCCCTGCTGGCGGGGACGGGCCCTGTCCCGTGTGTCTGTGTGTGTGTCTATGCCCCCTGCTGGGGGGCCGGGCCCTGTCCCGTGTGTCCGTGTGTGTGTCCGTGTGTGTGTCTATGCCCCCTGCTGGCGGGGCCGGGCCCTGTCCCGTGTGTCCGTGTGTGTGTCCGTGTGTGTGTCTATGCCCCCTGCTGGCGGGGACGGGCCCTGTCCCGTGTGTCCGTGTGTGTGTCCGTGTGTGTGTCTATGCCCCTGCTGCGGGGACGGGCCCTGTCCCGTGTGTCCGTGTGTGTGTCCGTGTGTGTGTCTATGCCCCCTGCTGGCGGGGACGGGCCCTGTCCCGTGTGTCCGTGTGTGTGTCCGTGTGTGTGTCTATGCCCCCTGCTGGCGGGGACGGGCCCTGTCCCGTGTGTCCGTGTGTGTGTCCGTGTGTGTGTCTATGCCCCCTGCTGGCGGGACGGGCCCTGTCCCGTGTGTCCGTGTGTGTGTCCGTGTGTGTGTCTATGCCCCCTGCTGGCGGGGACGGGCCCTGTCCCGTGTGTCCGTGTGTGTGTCCGTGTGTGTGTCTATGCCCCCTGCTGGCGGGGACGGGCCCTGTCCCGTGTGTCCGTGTGTGTGTCCGTGTGTGTGTCTATGCCCCCTGCTGGCGGGGACGGGCCCTGTCCCGTGTGTCCGTGTGTGTGTCCGTGTGTGTGTCTATGCCCCCTGCTGGCGGGGACGGGCCCTGTCCCGTGTGTCCGTGTGTGTGTCTATGCCCCCTGCTGGCGGGGACGGGCCCTGTCCCGTGTGTCCGTGTGTGTGTCCGTGTGTGTGTCTATGCCCCCTGCTGGCGGGGACGGGCCCTGTCCCGTGTGTTCGTGTGTGTGTCCGTGTGTGTGTCTATGCCCCCTGCTGGCGGGGCCGGGCCCTGTCCCGTGTGTCCGTGTGTGTGTCTATGCCCCCTGCTGGCGGGGCCGGGCCCTGTCCCGTGTGTCCGTGTGTGTGTCTATGCCCCCTGCTGGCGGGGCCGGGCCCTGTCCCGTGTGTCCGTGTGTGTGTCGATGCCCCCTGCTGGCGGGGCCGGGCCCTGTCCCGTGTGTCCGTGTGTCTGTCCGTGTGTGTGTCTATGCCCCCTGCTGGCGGGGACGGGCCCTGTCCCGTGTGTCCGTGTGTGTGTCCGTGTGTGTGTCTATGCCCCCTGCTGGCGGGGACGGGCCCTGTCCCGTGTGTCCGTGTGTGTGTCCGTGTGTGTGTCTATGCCCCCTGCTGGCGGGGCTGGGCCCTGTCCCGTGTGTCCGTGTGTGTGTCTATGCCCCCTGCTGGCGGGGACGGGCCCTGTCCCGTGTGTCCGTGTGTGTGTCCGTGTGTGTGTCTATGCCCCCTGCTGGCGGGGACGGGCCCTGTCCCGTGTGTCCGTGTGTGTGTCCTGTGTGTGTGTCTATGCCCCCTGCTGGCGGGGATGGGCCCTGTCCGTGTGTCCGTGTGTGTCCCTGTGCCCCCTGCGTGTTGTGTTGAGTTGTGTGGAAGGGGGAATGTGTCAGCCCCGAGCTAGAGCGATAGAGATCCAGGTGAAGGGGGACCTAGAGAGAGGGGTGGAGAGAGAGAGGGAGGGAAGGGGCAATGGAGGGGGAATGGGGAGGGGTGGGGGTGGGGAAGGGGGCAGGGGAGGGATGAAGGGGAGGGGCTGTGGGGATGGAGGGGAGGGGGCTTGGGAGATGGAGGGGGGAGGGGGGAAGGGTGGGGGTGGGGAAGGGGAGGGATGAAGAGGAGGGGGCAGGGTAGATGGAGGGGGGATGGGGGAGGGGGCAGGGGAGATGGAGGGGGGATGGAGGGGAGGGGCTGGGGAGATGGAGGGGGGATGGGGGTGGGGGCTGGAGGTGAGGGGGCTGGGGAGATGGAGGGGGATGTGGTGGGGGGATGGAGGGGAGGGGCTGGGAAGATGGAGGGGGATGGGGTGGGGGGCTGGAGGGGAGGGGTCAGGGGAGGGGAGGTGGAAACCCGGGTAGGGAGCGCTGGCGGCGGGGGTCTCCCCGGAGGGTGGAGCGAGGGCTGGGGGAAGGGAGCGGCGGGGGGGCGGGGGAGGGACAGAAGGGGAGGGGGTTGGGGGGAGGAGGGCAGGGGTGGGGGAGGGGGATGAAGGGGAGGGGTTGGGGAGATGGATGGGGCAGGGGTGGGGGGCTGGAGGGGGCTGAAGGGGAGGGGCTGGGGAGATGGAGGGGGGAGGGGGGATGGAGGAGAGGGGGCTGGGGAGATGGAGGGGCAGGGGTGGGGGGCTTGAGGGGGATGAAGGGGAGGGGCTGGGGAGATGGAGGGGGGAGGGGGGATGGAGGAGAGAGGGCTGGGGAGATGGAGGGGGCAGGGGTGAGGGGCTGGAGGGGGGCTGGAGGGGAGGGGGCTGGGGAGATGGAGGGGGCAGGGGTGGGGGGCTTGAGGGGGGATGAAGGGGAGGGGCTGGGGAGATGGAGGGCGGAGGGGGGCTGGAGGGGAGGGGGCAGGGGAGGGCAGGTGGAAACCCGGGGAGGGAGCGCTGGCGGGGGGGGGGGTCTCCTCGGACGGTGGAGCGAGGGCTGGGGGAAGGGAGCGGCGGGGGGGCGGGGGGAGGGACAGAAGGGGAGGGGGCTGGGGGGAGGGAGCGGCGGGGGGGGGCGGGGGAGGGACAGAAGGGGAGGGGGCTGGGGGGAGGGAGCGGCGGGGGGGGCGGGGAAGGGGGCTGGGGGGAGGGAGCGGCGGGGGGGGCGGGGGAAGGGGGCTGGGGGGAGGGAGCGGGGAATAGAGGCGGGGGGAGGGAGGGAGACGCAGCGGATGCGGCGCAGGGACCCGGCTGCTGCTGCAGCGAAGCCCCCAGCCCAGAGGAGGCAGGTACCAGACCCCCCCCCGACCCCCTCCGCCCCACCCCTCCCCCCGTCCTCCCACGCCTGACCCCTCCCCCATATCCTCCATCCCCCACCCCTCCCGACCCCCCTCATCTCCCCTCCAGCCACCCGGCCCCACTCCCATCCCCCCACAGCCCCCCTTTTCCCCGACACCCCGTTTTCCCTCCAGTCCCCCCAACCAGGGTGCTCTGTAGCCAACAAAGTATGGGGGCAGCATTTGGGGGTACAGTGGGCTAGGGGCGTTTTGGGGGTGCGGGTTCAGGAGGTTTGGGGAGGTTGGGGTTATTTTGTGGGGCGTGCAGGGCAGGTCTGGAGAGGTTTGGGGGGCTGGAGATTTTGGGGGGCACAGAGGCAGGGTAGGGCTGGGGGGCTTGGGGGGCACAGAGGCAGGGCTGGGGGTGTTGGGGGATTATTTTTGTGGGGGTGGGGATCCTCGGGGTGATAGGGGGAGGGGCTGTTTCACGTGAGGGCAGGCGTGTAAGGGGGCGTCCTGTGTCTGCACGTGCGAATGGCTGGGCAAGGGGTGTGCAAAGTGTGCAAGGGAAACCGAGACGTGTCCCCAGATCTCTGTGCCGTGTGAGTGTGTGTACACACAGGGGTGGGCCCAGGGCTGGGCATTTTCCCTTGGTGTTTGCACACGGGCGTGGCTCTCCCAGCCTTTGCACAAGCACACGTCTCCCCATGCATGTGTCTCCCAGCCTTTGCACAAGCACGTGTCACCCAGTGTCTGGCTCCCAGCCTTTGCACAAGCGCACGTCTCCCCGTGCGTGTGTCTCTCAGCATTTGCACAAGTGTCAGTTTCCTGGCATTTGCACACATGCGTGTCTCCCAGTGTGTGTCTCCGGCATCCCCCCCATCGCCTGGCCTTTGCACAGGCGCGTGTATCCCAATGCCCGCGTCGCCCGGCCTCTGCCCACACCTGTCTCCTGGCATCTGCCCCGCCCCCATTTTCCGGCATTTCTCCAAGCCCGCGTGACACCCTTTAACCCGCCTCTCCCTTTTCCGCCCCCTACAGCCGCCGCCATGGGCTGACCCGGCTGCCCTGGACCTCCCCTCCCCCATGTCGGACGCCTCCCGCCCCAGCCGGGCGCCCACGTTCCCGCGGCTGTGGGACCTGCGCCCCCACGCCCGCTCGCCCCCCCAGGGCCGCGGCTACGGCTGCCCGACCTGCGGCAAGGCCTTCGCCCGCTCCTCGGCGCTGCTCCGCCACGAGGCCGCGCACCGCGGCGAGAAGCCCTTCCGCTGCGCCGAGTGCGGCAAAGGCTTCGCCCAGGCGGCTCAGCTGGAGACCCACGGGCGGTCGCACACCGGCGAGCGCCCCTTCGCCTGCCCGCACTGCGCCAAGGCCTTCATGTCCTCCTCCCACCTGGCGCAGCACCGGCGCACCCACTGGGCCGAGCGCAAGCACGGCTGCCCGCTGTGCGGCAAGACCTTCCTGCGCCCGTGGGACGTGGCCCAGCACCAGCGCTTCCACACGGGCGAGCGGCACTTCCGGTGCGAGCGCTGCGGGCGCGGCTTCTTCCGCTCCTCCGACCTGCTGCGGCACCAGCGGGTGCACACCGGCGAGCGGCCCTTCCGCTGCGAGCGCTGCGGCAAGACCTTCGCCCGCTCCTCCGTGCTGGCCAAGCACGCCCGCACCCACACCGGCGAGCGGCCCTACCGCTGCCCGGCCTGCCCCAAGGCCTACGGCACCGCCTCCCAGCTCACCGAGCACCAGCGGGTGCACACCGGCGAGCGGCCCTACCTCTGCTCCGTCTGCGGCAAGACCTTCGCCTACTCCTTCCTGCTGCGCCGTCACCTCAAGATCCACACCGGGGAGCGGCCCTACCCCTGCCCCGAGTGCCCCAAAGCCTTCAAGACCTCGGGGCACCTGCAGAAGCACCGGCTGATTCACACCAGGGAGAGCGCGGCCGGGGGGAGGAGGCAGCGGCGGAAAAGGGAGGCGGGGCCGGGAGCGGAGTGAGAGGTGGGAAAGGGGGTGCCCCCACCCCGCCCAGGAGACTCACCCCCTCCCACTGTGGGGGATGCTCATTGGGGCATCCTCGGAGAGGGGGTGCAGAGACTACAGAACCCCCCAAATTGAAAGCATGGTGAACCCCCAAATTAAAAGCCAGCGGCCCCCCCAAATTGGCACATTGCAGCCCCAAATTAAAAGCCAGCATCCCCCCCCAAATTGGCAGTAAGATGCATGCCCAAGTTAAAAGCCAGGTTTACCCCCATATTGGCAAGTTGCACCCCCACATTAGAAGCCATGTTCTCCGCTTAAATTGGCAGCAAGATGCACCCCTAAATTCAGCCCTAGATTCACCCTTTGATTGGCAAAATGTGGGTCCAAAATCAGAGGACTCGGGTTCCCCCAAAAGCTGACAGCAGGATTTAACTCCCAAATTGACAGTCAGGTTCACCCCAAAAGAGCAAAGTTCCTCCCCCAAACTGGAATCAGGTTCACCCCAAAATTGGCAGCCAGGTTTGCCCCCAAATACCAACAAAATGTACCCCCAAATTAACAGCAAGGTTCACCCCAAAACAGAATCAGGTTCACCCCCAAATTCACAGCAAGATGCACCCCCAATTTCAGAACCCCCAAACTGACAGAAGGCTGATGCCATCATTTATAGAAGACACCCCCAAATTAGCCCTCACCCCAAAATTTCATAGCAAGGTGACACCCAACATTCATAGGATGATTCACCCCAAATTTCATAGCAGATTCACCCCCAAATTAACAGCCTGGTTCACACTACAGTTATTAAGAAGATGTACCCCAAATTCAGAGCTGGATTCACCCCTACGTTTATAGCAAAGTTTGCTGGGAATTGCACCCTAACATCAGAGCCGTCTTTGCCCCCAAATTTCACAGTAGGTTCACCCCAAATTTATAGCAGGAATCAATGCATAAAACTGGCATGGCGGTCCCAAATTCAGAGCTGGGTTCACCCCAAAACTGACAGCAAGATTCACCCCAAAATTTGACAGCAAGGTTTCCCTAGAATTACATGGCAGTTGCACCCCAAAATTTCTAACAAGGATCCCCAGGTTTACAGCAATTTGATCCCGCAGCGATCCCCCCAATCTGACACCAAGATTCACCCCAATTCTGTCACAAATTAACAGTCTGTTCACCCACAAATCACAGCAATTTCAACCCCTCTAATTGACAGATTCATCCCCAAAATCAGAGCATGATGCTACCCCATTTTACAGCGATTCACCCCAAATTGGTGGGGTTCACCCCCAAATCACAGCCAGATTCACCCCATCAGCCAGCCCTGAGAACTGACAGAATTCACCCAATGTCACTGTATGTTTCAGCGTCCCCCCAAACTGACAGATTCACCCTAATTTCACAGGAAGATCCCTCCCCCCAAATCACGGCTAGGTTCAGCCCCATTTCATAGCAGGCGAGCACCCCCCTAAATTGAACAAGATTCACCCCCAAATCAGCAGCATTCACCCCAAAATTTCCAAGCGGGGAATCAACCCCAAACTGACTGTGACACCCCCTCTCAAATTCACCCCAAAATTTCACAGCATGCTTCCCCCCAGCTGTAAATAAGAGAGAAGCAGACCTTTCCCCCCCTCCATAGACTCTGGGCCCCTGGGGTTCCCTCTAACCCTCCTCTGGCAGGGGGCAAGGTTACCCTCTTTTTTGAGGGGGCTGTTGGATGGGGGGGGGTGCATGTCTATACGTCTCTATTGTGGCCTGATGCGCTCCGGGACTGGGAATTGCCAGATCGTTGTCTCTGTATTGACGTCCCCCACCCTGAACCCTGAAATGTATGTGGTGTCCCCGCACCCCGAAAAAGGACTCAGGCGTCCTCCCTCATACAGTAAAATGTGGTCTGGTCCTATATACCTTATATGGGCCCTGTGTGGTTATTGGGAGCTGCAAGCGGCATGCAACATGCCCACTGGCCACCAGGGGTCATCTGAATAGCTGGGCGTGGCCCAGATGCCTGGGTTCTCCAGCAGGGGGCGCCGTGACATTGGTTAGGGAAGGGAGCCTGCAGAGGCCTGGACACCTGTGTTCTCCAGCAGGGGGCGCGGTGACACTTGAGAAGTTGGGAGAAGGGCCCGGAAACCTGGGTTCTCCAGTGGGGAGGAGCGCCTGACACTGGGTGAGGGAGGGGCCCTTGGGCTGCAGGAATGGGGCGCTGTGACACCAGGAGCAGAAGTTTGCTGTTCCACTTTATTAATGACTCTCTATTAACGTTACATTATTAAGCCCAGTCTTGGGGGGTTGGGTGGGGAGGGGGTGGGAGGTTCCCAGCCACGATCTGGAAAATTGGGCCCCTTCACTCCTCATCATGGAGCTTCTGGAAGAAAAAGCAGAGAGGAAAGACTGAGAGAGAAGGAAGGAAAGAAAGAAAAAGAGAGTGAGAGAGAAAAAAGATGGAATAACAGAGAAAAAATGGAGTGATAAAGACAGATGGAGGGACAGAGAAAGAAAGAAAGAAAGGAAGATGGAGTGATAAGGAGTGATAGGGAGAGAGAGACAGAAAGATGAAGTGATAGGGAAAGAAAGGAAGAAAAAGAAAGATGGAATGATAGAGTAAGAAAGAAAAGGAATGAAAAACACCAAGCGATACAAAGGGAAAGGCTGAGCGACACCCTTGGTGTGACAGGGTGGGGGTCAGGGCTGGAGTCTCTGGGTTGGGCCAGCTGGACCAAGCGCCGCCCCCCATCCCTGTCGCTCACCTTCCCCCCAGCGTCACGGCTCTTGGCCCGCAGCTTGTTGACCTGGGACTCGGCGATGTCAGCCCGCTCCTCCGCCTCGTCCAGCTCGTGCTGCACCTTCCGGAACTTGGCCAGGTTGGTGTTGGCTTGTTCCTCCTGCCGGGGGAGAGAAACCGGAGTGTTACCCTGTGGAACTGGCCGCTACTGGGTCTGCAGCGCAGCCCAAAGTTCAGCATGGCCAGGCCCCTGCACCTACCTGGGTACTGCCCTGCAGAGGAGGGGAATGTCCCTGCCTCACTGGGGGCATAGAGAACAAATGGATTGTGTTAACGGGTGGAACTGCCTGCTACTGGATTTGCAGCAGATAAGAGCAGGAATGGGTACTAACAGATTAGACCCATCCATTCTCTCATCCGTCAACCTGTCCATCCATCCCCCTCCCCACTCAACTATCCACCCATTCATCCCTCCCTCCCCTGCACCTGCCTGGCTTCTGCCCCAGTGGGAGTTGACAAAGAGAACAACCCCCCCCCCAAAATTAATATGTTTGCCTGAGGAACTACCCACCACTGGATACTCAGTGAACACAAGCAGGCCCTGGTTTAGAGGGGGGAGGCAGGATTGGCTGGGATGAATGGCCAATGAGGGGAGAGGGAGCCTGGACTGACTGGGCCAAGGGGCTGATCTGGAAGGTCGGATACTCACCGCCTCTTCCGCCTGCCTCTTGTAGGCTTTGACCTTCATCTGGAGTTTGTCCACCAGGTCCTGGAGTCTCATCAGGTTTTTCTTATCCTCCTCGGTCTGAGGACAGAGGGGGAGAGAGAGAGACGGGGACGGTGGAGGAAGCATTAGGATAACAGCATCCCTGTCACCCCTGACCTCTCTGGCCGTGGGGTATCCAATGCCATCTGGAAACCATCTAGGCTCCAATCTCCAGACCCCATCTAGAATGGAAAGGCCATCTAGAAAATGGTCCTTTTCTCTAATTCTAGAATGGGCTTTAGATCAGATGGGGGACTTATGCAGAGCCGGACGTCAGGGGGGAAGGGTTAATGTGGGGAGGGTCTAGAGTCTGATTCTAGAAGGGAAGGGTGGGTGGTCAGGCAGTAGGTCCTGGCTCTAGATCAGAGGGGGCCAGGGAATTAGGCCTTTTAGTTCAAGTTTAAGAGCAAGAAGGCCTAGAGAATGACTCCAGACTCAAACTTGTCTTCCCAGGGGGAAAGCGCCTGAGAACGAAAGACGCAGTGGGAACTTATTTTTTGATTCTAGAAGCAAGATGGGTTCTAAAGTTCTGTTCTAGACCCAGAAGGCCCAGACTTGGGCTGTTCTTCACACACAGACCTTTCCCCCCTGCCACATGGGCAAGTCCCTTCAGAATAAAAGAGACCCACTGGGGACATGGCAGCAGGTGGGTGCTGATATCTGGTTCTAGAACCACCACAGAATTCTAGAATTCTATTCTAGAACAGGGTGCTTGGCTCGTTCTAGGCAGTGTCACCCATCTCCACGGAAAAGCCTCTTTCAGAATGGAAGGACCCACTCTGAGTACAGTGTCTTTGGCTCTGGAACCGAGATGGCGTTGTAGACTACCCGCTCCAGAACAGGAGCAAAGGAATGCTCTGTGCTGCTGTCCTTCCTTCCCCCAGGAAGACTGAAAAGCACTGCAGGGGTCCTGCCCCTCAATGCTGGAACTAGGAGCAATGATCTAGAAGCAGGAGAATACCACCTGGAGTATATGTTCTAGATCAGGAGAAAACTGCCTGGAGTAGGGCTTCTGGAGAAGGTTTTTTTCTAGATGCACATAACCCCCAGCCCCCAGGTACCTGGTAGGTGAGCTCCTTGATGCGGCGCTCACACTTCCTCATGCCCTTGATGCTCTCCACGTTGCGCTTCTGCTCCGACTCCAGCTCGTTCTCGAGCTCCCGGACACGCGCCTCCAGCTTCTGCAGCTGCTTCTTGCCGCCCTTGAGGGCCAGCTGCTCGGCCTCATCCAGCCGCAGCTGCAGGTCCTTGATGGTCTGCTCCATGTTCTTCTTCATCCGCTCCAGGTGGGCGCTGGTGTCCTGCTCCTTCTTCAGCTCCTCCGCCATCATCGCCGCCTGCCGGCCAGAAAGAAGAGTCATTCCCTGCCCCCCTGAGCCAGCCAGTACCCCCACCCTGGGGCCAGGTCGGAGCCGGTGCCCCCTAGAGGGGAAAGGCCTCGTGTCCCATTCCCTCACACTCACGTCAGTGATGGCTTTCTTGGCCTTCTCCTCGGCATTCCTGCACTCTTGCACGGCCTCCTCCACCTCTGTCTGCAGCTGGGACAGATCCACCTCCATCTTCTTCTTCTGGTTGATCAGGCTGGTGTTCTAGAGGAACACAAGGGGGGGTCAGGATGATCAAGAAACAAGGTGTCATCCAGTTATTAAGATCTCTGTCCCCTGTTCTAGGTCTTCTTTCTGGAAGAGCACCTGGAATCCACCTGGAACCAGGATCCAGAGCTGCATGGGAACGGGGGGGGCCCTTACAGGGACACTGAGCTGTGTTCTAGATCATGATGGAGCTCCAAGCACAGACACACCAATGTTCTAGGCAGCTATTCTAGAGTGAGTGGATTTTTGTGCTGGAGAAATGAGCTGGGTGCTGGCAGTATAGATCATCATCCTGGAGAACCACAGACCCACCATCCATGCTCCCGGGCAGACAGAATTCTAGATGTGGCTGCTCTGGAGCGTGACATTCTAGGTCACGCCTGCTGCAGTGAATGAGCGCTCTAGATGACAGATCTCTGCAGGGCGTCCCAAGGACAGGAGATTGGGGGCAAAGGGAGCTCCAAGATGGGGGAGTCAGGGGGTCCCCATCTCTCTCACCTGGGTGTGGAGCAACTGGACTCTCTCGCTGGCTTCTATCAGCTCCTGCTCGGCCAGTTTCCGGGCGCGCTCCGTCTGCTCCACCACGGCCCGCAACTCCTCCAGCTCGGCCTGCAGCAGGGAGTTCCGCCGCTCCACAATGGCAATGTTCTCCTTTAGGTCCTCGTTGGCCCGGATAAAGTCATCCAGCTGCAGCTGGGAGTCCTGTGGGCACAAACATGTAGGGCTACAGGAGACCCCCCCCACCAGCCAGCATATCCCCTGCCCTGGGGCCAGGTGGGAGCTTCCCCGCCGAGGGAAAAGGCCCCATTCTCTTCCCCCTGGAGGCCCTGTTACCTTGAGCTGGGTCTGAGCGGCCTTGAGGTGGCTCTGAGCCTCGGCCGCCATGCGGTTGGCGTGGCTCAGCTGGATCTCCATCTCGTTGAGGTCGCCCTCCATCTTCTTCTTGACTCTCAGCGCCTCGTTGCGGCTGCGGGTCTCGGCGTCCAGCGAGGTCTGCAGCGAATCCACCACCCGCAGGTGGTTGCGCTTGGCCTGCTCCATCTCCTCGTCCTTCTCTGCCAGCTTCCGCTCGAAATCCGCCTTGAACTGGTTAAACTCCAGCTGGGCCCGCAGAATCTTCCCCTCCTCGTGCTCCAGAGAGGCCTGGGGGTGGGGGGGAGGAGGGAGGATGAATGAATGAGAGAAAAGAGAGAGAGAGAGAGAGAGAGATTAAGACATAAGGGAAGGAAGAGAATTTAATGGAGATGAAAGAAAATGTAGAAATGAAAGAAAGAAACAGACGTAGAAGTGAAAAAAGGAAGAATGCAGAAGAGAGAAAGAAAGGACAAAATGGAGACAAAGATGTAAAAAGGAAACAGAAAGAATGAAACGAGACATGGAAAGGAATGAATTAATACATGAAAGGAAGAAAGAATCAGTGAATGAAAGCAGGAATGAAACAACGGGGGAAAGAATGAGTGAAAAATGAGGTAGGGAAAGAAAAAATGAACCAACCAATGAAAAGAGGAATAAATGAAGGTGTGATGGGGTGCATTTGCCTCGCACTGGCACTGCAAATGTTAACTCTCTGGGCCCAGGAGGCCACGCCCCTCGGCCCTGCTGGGCATGCTCCAGCTGGAGACTAGGTATAAAAGGGAGCAGCTCGGCTCATTCAGGGCTGACCGCGGAAGAGGGAGGTTGCACACTGCAGGCTCCAGCCAGAGTCGCTGAGACCTGGGAGGATGCCCAAGAAGTGCCGGAGCTGCTGAGAGCCGCAGAGACCGCGGAGCCCTGAGATGCCAGGACCACCGCCCCAGGGACAGGGCAGGAAGTAGCTCAGGGGGACTAGTCATTGTGCTGAGTGGTGTGAGCGTGTTTTGGGCAGATCCCCCGCTGACCCAGTGGAGAGCGCCCTTGCCACTGCCAGGGCCCTGAGCTGGGAACCAGTGAAGCAGGGAGGGTCCGGGTCCCCCTACGCGGCCACCACGCACCTCTAGGTGGCAGCCCACTTCCCTGACCGGCTGCTAGGCCACACAGCTCTGCCGAACAGGGCAGCACTACGGCTCTGCTGCTAGGCCACACAGTGCTGAGAGAGAGCAGCCATGTTGACTTTTACCCTAAGTCCCACTATCCCAAACAAGGGTGTGACGAAGTTGGGGATTATTGTAGTGTTTTACATGACTAGCGTGTGCGCGCCTCAGTTTCCCTGTGTGCTGCACATTTAACAAGGTGGTGGGAGAGGGGTTATTGTTGCAGAGGACCAGGTGTGACCTCGCTTAGCAGCCAGGACTCCCGGACAACGGCCTGGAGAGGGGGATCCCTAACAACTGGTGACCTGGTGACTGGGAGGCTCAGCTCGGAAGTCACAGCTGGTTCTGGCCAGTGGGAGGACAAAGGGCTGAGGAGAGAGGACCCCGGTGACCTGACCAACCAGTTCCACCCAGAGGGGAACAAAGGACAGAAGAGAGAGGGCCCCAGCGACCTGTTTACCTGGGCTGGAAGACAAAGGACGGGAGGAGCAGTTGGGTCCGGTGATATATGATGCCTTGGCAGGAAGGAGGGGGGTCTCTGGACTGGGGAGAGAGAGCAGCCAGAGCCCCCCTGGATGCAGGGGAGAACTAGATGTGCTGAGGGTTGCTAGGCCCGAGGGCCCGGAGAGTTTCCTGTGCTGGGTTCAGACATTCGCTAAACCTCCTGTTTTACGCTGGCTGAGAGTCGCTCCGGTCTAGAGACCAGGGTTGCATTATTCCCTCTGGGCGTGGAGGCCCCAGGGGGCCAGAGCGAGTGGACTCCCTGAGGGGGCCCAGGCGGGCGACAGGCGTGCTAAGGCTCAGAGAGGTGCGGTTCCAGGAGGCGGAGAGGCCGACGGCTTAACCCCCGAGAGAGAGTGGGCCCCCGAGAAGGGCTGTGGCTCTGAAGGGGGTTCCCCCCAGGGACCGTACGGAGCCGAGAGAGCACAAGTCGTGTGAGTCCATGACAAAGGGGTGATCGTATGGACTCAGCCGTGGGGAGATAATGACCCTCACCCCGCCCCAAGAGGGGATGGGGTGCGCTTGCCCACGACAGAAGGAATACAAGAAAAAAGAGGACAGGGAAAGAAAGAATGATGACTTGGAAGAGCAGACAGACAGACCAACTGAGCTGGTGCTGGGGGGGTTCCCAGCTGACCCCCACGCGGCTCTGGGAAGGGGTTCCCGGCTGACGGCGCTGGGGGGGGTTCCCGGCTGACCCCCACGCGACTCTGGGAAGGGGTTCCCGGCTGACGGCGCTGGGGGGGGTTCCCGGCTGACCCCCACGCGACTCTGGGAAGGGGTTCCCGGCTGACGGCGCTGGGGGGGGTTCCCGGCTGACCCCCACGCGGCTCTGGGAAGGGGTTCCCAGCTGACCCCCACGCGGCTCTGGGAAGGGGTGCTCGGCTGTGCCCCTCACCTCAGCCTCCTCCAGCGCTGCCTGCAGCTCCATCTTCTCGGCCTCCAGCTGTTTCCGCACCTTCTCCAGCTCATGGATGGTTTTGCCGCTGGTTCCCAGCTGCTCCGTCAGGTCCGAGATCTCCTCTGCGGGGGGAGAGAGACCGCGCTAAGCCGGAGGCGGGTCATGGCTAGGGTGGGAGATTGTCCTACCCCAGCGTGAGGCCAGGGGGCGCTGTGCTGCAGGGAGCGGGGGCAGGGGGTGCCGGGGAGTGGGCTGGGGAGTCTCACCCTGTAGGTTCTTGTTCTCCCTTTTGAAGGTCTCCAGATGCTCCAGCGACTCCTCGTAGGCGTTCTTCAGCTTGAAGAGCTCGGTGCTGAGTGACCGCGCCTCCTTCTGCGACGACTCCAGCTCCGTCTGCGACTCCTCGAACTTCTGCTTCCACTCGGACAGGATCTGGGGGGTGGGGTGGGGGGTGAGAGAGTCACCCCAATGGATGAGCCCTCTCCTCCCCCAAGATCTCTTTCCTCTTCTCTCTCTCCTCCTCCTCCCTGTCTTTGTTCACTGCCCCCTTCTCTCTCTCTCTGTGGCTCGGAAGGATTGGCTTTTTATCGGTCAGCGTCGGGAGCTTTGATTTCGCCACAGACGCACCCACTCATGAAAAAATATTTCCATCAATAACAATCAAAATTTGCAGACAGGCAAAGTAAGAAAAACCTGGCTTTGGAAATTATTTCAGGCTATTGACTTTGTCTGATTTGCCACATGACATTGCCAGTGTGTGTTTTAATGGTCAGAAAGCTCTAAATTTTGGTATTGCAAGACGTTTGTTGCCGTTAGATAATGACAGTCACCCGCCTTTTCCACCCGGCCCCAATTGTCTGACCTCGCCAGAATTTCCAGCAACATTTAAATCAATTCAAAATAAAAAAACATTAAAACCCCATAATTTTGTGGCCTCTGCGAAAATTTAAATTGACTAAAAAAAGCTTAACAATAAACAGCAACATTATCTGTTGAAATTATACGAAAATAAAAATAGAAATCTGCCAAACCTAGTTCGTTCGTTTGTTCTTTCTTTCTTTTGCTTTAATCTTAATTCCTATTTGTGCTATTTCCTTCATTCTTTCATAAACTTTTTTTTCCCTTTCTGTCATTGCTGTATTTATTTCTTCCTTGACTCTATTTCATTCATTTATTGGCTCAATTTTATTCTCTTTCTTTGCTTTATTTCATTATTTCCTTCCTTCATTCCTTTGTTGTTTCTTTGCCCTATTTCTTTCCTTCATTGTGCCCTCGGCTTGCTTTTTCTCCTTGGCTCAATTTCATTATTTTCTTCCTTTGTTCCTTGACTCATTGCATTCGTTCTTTCTTTGCTCTATGGTATTCCTTCTTTCCTTTTTTCTATTTAAATCATTCCTTCCTTCCTTCCTCTTGTATTCTCTCTCTCTCCCCCAGCCCCACCTTGTCAAAGTTTCTCTGCTTCTTGTCCAGGGCGGCTGCGGCGGCGTTTGACCGCTCCACGTCCACCATCAGGTCCTCGATCTCATTCTGCAGCCGGTGCTTGGTCTTCTCCAGTGATGAGCACTTGGCGTTCACGGCCTCCACAGCCTCCTCCGCCTCCTGCAGCCGCTGCGCCAACTTCTTCCTGCCACCGGGGGGTGACAGACACCATCGGTCACCAGGGAGGGGCCTAACCCCTTTCCCTCTCCTCTGGGCTTGGAGTTACAGGGGGTTCCCAGCAGAAAATCCCTGAGACACTGGCCCAGTGCATTGGATCCTCAAACTCTAGACCATTCTAGACAAAAACCAACTCTTGTCTCCTGTCTAAGGCTCTAGACCATCCCAGCATGGAGCACCCCCATCTCTCATCTGTTCACACCTTTCTAGACCCACTTTGGAGCAGGGCAGCTAGAATTTTCTCTGAGGTTCAAGATCAGAGGCCAAGCCATCCCACATGGCTCCAATTGAGCGTGCATTGGTAGGGCTGCGGCTTGGCCTGTACCTCCCTCCCTGAGGTTCTAAAGGAAGATCTAGACCATTCTAGACCTTCCCCAGGGTGGATCTGCCGAGCCTCCTCTTTAAGATTCTAGGGCAAATGAGAGCCTGCTGGGGGCAGATGAAAGAGTCCATGAGGTTTGGCCTGGATCCCAGCACTGGTTCTCTAGATGGCCGTGTAGAATGCTGTAGACCAGGGGTAGGCAATCTATGGCACGTGTGCCGAAGGCGGCATGCGAGCTGATTTTCAGTGGCACTCACACTGCCCGGGTCCTGGCCACCAGTCTGGGGGTCTCTGCATTTTAATTTAATTTTAAATGAAGCGTCTTCAACATTTTAAAAACCTTATTTACTTTACATACAACAATAGTTTAGTTATATATTAAAGACTTATAGAAAGAGACCTTCTAAAAACGTTAAAATATATTACTGGCACGTGAAACCTTAAATTAGCGTGAATAAATGAAGACTTGGCGCACCACTTCTGAAAGGTTGCCGACCCCTGCTCTAGACCAAAGCTCCAAGGGCCCATCATTACGTGCAGATCAGGGAGCCTACAAGGGTCGGGCCTGGACCTTGTATCTGGTGTTCTAGACTGTTCTAGGACTGATTTCCAGAAGAGCCACACAGATTCAACCTGTTATTCTAGAACAAATCTCCCAGCTTAAAACTTCCTGAGCACAGGTGAAAGAAGCAGTGAGGTTTCTCTGATATTCTCTGACATTCCAGAGGATTGGTCTATACTGATTTAGAATTAACTCTTAGTTCCATAGAGTAGTCTGGCTAACTTTTCAAGAAGGGCTACCTACCTTAGTGCTGGTACCGTGGGTGGAGGACACGTGGGGGTGGGGGTCTCTCCTCCAACCAACAAGCTTTTTGCTCGTCTTATACACCGCGAGTGAAAATATAACCCGAGCCAAAAGCTTCCCTGTTAGAGGAAGCACCTGAGAACCCCGTTGTCCAGGGCCGAGCGGGGGGCGCTCACCAGGAAAAAGGGGCGGGAGAGATGGAGAGCGAGAGATGAGGACAGAAATAAGGGAGAGGGGGAAGAAAGGATGTAAGAATGACGGAGGAAGGAAAGAGAAAGAAGGTTACAAAAGAAGGAATGAAAAAACCCAAAGAATGAAAAGAAGCAAGAACACAAGAAGAAAAGCCGGTAAGAAGAAGGCACACAAGCCGAGAGGCTGGGAAAAGGAACGGGAGCATGACTGACCCTGGAGCATTCCCCCTCCTCCCCCACCCACCACGGCTCTGCCCGCCACTCACTTGGCCTCCTCCAGCTCCTCCGTCCGCTGGATGGCGTCCGTCTCGTACTTGGTTCTCCACTGCGCCACCTCGGAGTTGGCCTTGGAGAGCGAGCGCTGCAGCTCGGCCTTCGCCTCCATCTCCTCCTCGTACTGCTCCCGCAGCAGTTCGCAGTCATGCCGGGCTGACTGCAGCGCGTGAGCCAGGGCGTTCTTCGCCTGAGGTGCGGGACAAAGAGCTCTGCCGGTGCCCCTCACTCCCGACCCGCAGCCCCCTGCTAGCCCAGACCCCCCCAGCTCTGCTGGTGCCCCTCACTCCTGACCCGCAGCCCCCTGCTAGCCCAGTCCCACCCCAGCTCTGCTGGTGCCCCTCACTCCCAACCTGCAGCCCCCTGCTAGCCCAGTCCTGCCCCCCCCAACCCTGCTGGTGCCCATCACAGCCGACCCGTAGCCCCGGCTAGACCAGCTCTGGGCTCTTCCCCACCAGCTCTACCAGTGCTCCTCACTCCTGACATGCAGACCCCTGCTATCATATCACCTTGGTTTCCTCCTCCAGCTGTCTTTTTAAGTCCTCCATCTGCTGGGTGTAGGACTGTTTGCCCCGGGTCAGCTGGGAGATCAGGGCCTCCTTCTCCTCTAGCTGGCGGGACAGTTCACCTGTATGGGGCAGAGAATAGGGTAGGGCAAAGGTTGGGTCAAGCTTACAGTGATAATCAGGGTTAGTGGGTTAGGGTCGGGGGTATAATCAGGGTTACTGGGTTAGGGTCAGGGTAGAATCAGGGTTAGTGGGTTAGGGTCGGGGGTACAATCAGGGTTAGTGGGTTAGGGTCGGGGTAGAATCAGGGTTAGTGGGTTAGGGTCGGGGTATAATGAGGTTTAGTGAGTTAGGGTCAGGGGTATAATCAGGGTTAGTGGGTTAGGGTCGGGGTATAATAAGGGTTAGTGGGTTAGGGTCAGGGGTATAATCAGGGTTAGTGGGTTAGGGTCAGGGGTATAATCAGGTTTAGTGGGTTAGGGTCAGGGTATGTAGTGAGCCGGTGTGGCGCTCCTCCGTCCCACATAGGGCCGAACTTCCCCTAACCCCAACATGGGCGGAGCCACCGGGTCCGGCACCCGCCCCTCCGAGGTCACGGCCCCAACCTGGAAGTATAAAAGCTCGCCGGCAGAGAGAGCTAGGGTGACCAGATTAGTAGTGTAAAATATCGGGACGGGGGCGGAGCAAAAAAAAAGGGGGGGAGCAAAAAAAAAGGGGGGGGCGGAGCAAAAAAAAAAAAGTTTTAAAGGGGCCTGGGGCATTAGCAGACCCCGGCCCCGCACGCTGCCCTCCCAGCGGAGCCTCCCGGCCCACCACAGGCATATGCAGGGCGCGGTGGGTCCAGGCGGGGGCAGCGCGGAGCGGGCAGGAGCCGGGTGGGCGGCAGGGGCCGAATCCCTGCTGCTGCCAGGGAGCCCCGGGCCTCTCCCTCCCGCTCGCGGCTGTGGCTCCTTCCCAGCGGGACGCGCCTCCCGGCCTGCCCCGGCCACATGCGGCGCGTGTCCCCCGCGCCTAGTCTCCCTCCCGCCGGGAAGGAGCAGCTGGACGCGCGCCGCATGTGACCGGGGCAGGCCGGGGGGCGCGTCCCGCCGGGAAGGAGCCGCAGCCACGAGCAGGAGGGAGAGGTGCGGGGCTCCCTGGCAGCAGCAGGGATTCGGCCCGCGCCGCCCACCCGGCCCCTGCCCGCTCCGCGCTGCCCCCGACCGGACCCACCGCGCTGCCCCGCGGGCTGCAGGGCTGGAGCAGCCTCCAGGCTGCGCTCCTGGTCCCGGGTGCAGCGGCCCGGGCAGAAGCCCTCTGGTGCGGCGGGGGGCTCACAGCTGAGCCCCCCGTCTCCCTCCCTTGCCAGCCCCCCTTTGCCCGCCCGGTGCCCGGGTGCCGGAGCTGACTCACCAGCTCCAGGATCCAGGCACCGCCGCCACCCCCTCCCTCCAGGCTTGCCCCGCCATGCTGCAAGCCTGGGAGGGAGGAGGAATGCTGCGTGGTTGGGGAAGAGGCGGGGCCAGGGCGGGGATTTGGGGAGGGAGCCAATGGGGGAAGGAGGGGGCGGAGCCGGGGCGGGGGGGGCGCCGCGAGCGCCAGAGCGGAGGGCAAAATGTCTTTTTTGTCCAGTGTCCCGACGGACGCGGGACAAAGAAGCAAATATCGGGACAGTCCCGATAAAATCGGGACGTCTGGTCACCCTAGAGAGAGCAGACGTCCCGGGCCGAGCTCTCGCTTGGGAGACAGCCACAGGCCGCGAGCCGCCTGCTACCCCATCGCGCCGGTCGAGCCTACCTCTCGCCAGGTACCCCGAGGAGGACTGGCCAAGCCTGCCCCGGACCCGCTACCCCGAGGAGGACGGGCCAAGCCTGCCGCGGGCCAGCTACCCCGAGGAGGACGGGCCAAGCCTGCCGCGGGCCAGCTACCCCGAGGAGGACTGGCCAAGCCTGCCGCGGGCCAGCTACCCCGAGGAGGACTGGCCAAGCCTGCCCCGGACCAGCTACCCCGAGGAGGACGGGCCAAGCCTGCCGCGGGCCAGCTACCCCGAGGAGGACGGGCCAAGCCTGCCGCGGGCCAGCTACCCCGAGGAGGACTGGCCAAGCCTGCCGCGGGCCAGCTACCCCGAGGAGGACGGGCCAAGCCTGCCGCGGGCCAGCTACCCCGAGGAGGACGGGCCAAGCCTGCCGCGGGCCAGCTACCCTGGTGGAGAACTGCTGGACCGGCCCCCAAGCCCCGCACCCGAGGAACCGATGCTGCTGGACTGGCCCGAACCCGGCGTCGCCAACGAGGTAGGACCCGAGGGGGGACACGGAAGTAGCCCGGGGGGAGCCGACCCCGGTCAGGCTGCAGAGACCTGTGAGCCGATGTGTTTCGGTCAGGACACCCCACTGACCAGCAGCGGCAGTAACCGCTGCTAGGGCCCCGGGCTGGGACGCAGTGGAGTGGGTGGGCCTGCGTCCCCCCCTGTCACCCCCACTCACGGGTGGCAGGCTTCCCCCTCGCCCCACCCTGATCCAGGGCCTGGGCCTGCTTCAACTGTGGACTATTGCTCAACCCCTGCCTCAAAGGGCTTGAGCTGTGACTGTTTGCGCCCCGCCCGGACTCAGGGCCTGGGCCTGCTTAAACCGTTGATTAGTGCTCCGCCCCTGCCCCAAAGGGGCCTGAGCTTTGACTGTCTGGGCTATAGTGAGCCGGTGTGGCGCCCCTCCGTCCCGGAGGGTAGAGCCCCGGCGCGACCCTACTACAGGGTACAATCAGGGTTACTGGGTTAGGATCGGGGTATAATCAGGGTTAGTAGGTTAGGATGGTGGCTGGGTTTAGGACGAGTAGTTAAAGCTGGTGCTAGACCAAGGTAACAGTTGGGGTAGGGCTCAGATTGGGGTTAGAGTTAAGATGAACATTAGGACGGGGGGCAGAGCCCCTATGCTGTCGAGGGAGGGGCCTCACCATTCTCTGTCTGCAGTTTGGCTCTCTGGGTGCTGGTGTCATTCAGTGCTCGCTGTGTCTCCTCCAGTTTGGCCCGGTGCTCGGCCGTCTGGTCCTCTAGCGTGCGGGAGAGCTTCTCCAGGCTGACCTGGGCAGGGAGGGGGAGACGTGGGGGAATGAATGAACAAAGAATGGACCAACCCCCCACCCCGCCCCCGAAAGAGCAACCGAAAAAGAAAATGAAGCGAGTAAGGAATGCATGAAAATAACCCCTAAAAACTGAAAGAATGCAAGGCTGAAAAAGAATGAATGGAAAAAGAATGGAAGAGTGAAAGTAAAAAGAAGGAATGAAAGAACTAAAGAAAAAAGAAAGAGAAAAAAACAAAAGAATTAAAGAAAGAAATGAAAGAAGGAAAAAAAGTGAAAGGAAAAAACCCAAAGGAATTAAAGAGTGAGGGAAATGGAACAAAGGAATAGAAGAAAGGAAGGAGAAAATGCAAGAATGAAGAAACAATAGTTGAAATGAAAAATAACAAAAGAGTGACAGAAAGAAAGAAAAAAGAAGAAAGGAATGAAACAACAAAAGAATGAAAAAGAAGGTGAAATGAATGAAAGAAAAAGAAACGAAGAACAAAAGAAAAAAGACAAAGAAAAATGAACTGAAGACAGAAATGAAACCAAATCAAATAAAAATATCAACAAAGGAGAAAACGAAAGGAAAGAAGGAAAGCAAGGAAGAAAAAATGCTCCAAGCCTGGCCTTTTCCATCAGCCCTGGCCCCTCCCCCTCCATCGGCCTGCCTCCGGGGCACCTTGGCTTTGAGCAGCTGCTCCAAGTTGGAGCTGACATCATCCAGCTCCAGCTTGAGCTCGCTCTTCTCCTTCTCCAGCTTCTGCTTGACGCGCTGCAGGTTGTCGATCTGCTCGCCCAGCTCGGCCACCGAGTCGGCGTGTTTCTTGCGCAGGGTGGCGGCCGTGGCCTCGTGCTGCAGCGTGGCCTCCTCCAGGTCCCGCCGCATCTTCTGGAACTCCGCCTCCCGCTTCTTGTTCATCTCGATCTGCACCGAGGTGGCGCCGCCCGCCTCCTCCAGCCGCTCGCTGATCTCCTCCAGCTCCCGCGACAGGTCCGAGCGCAGCTTCTCCACCTTGGCCCGGGCCGTGCGCTCTGCCTCCAGCTCCTCCTCCAGCTCCTCGATGCGCGCCTGCAGCCGGAGAGAGACCCACGGGCTTAGACAGGCCTAGAACATCTCACATACTAGAGCAGGCAGGAACATGTGGGTATGGGTGTAAAGTTATACAATGTCCTAATCCGCATCTAGAACACCATGGTCTAGATCAGATTAAAAATCTGGCTTCTAGAAACAGAAGGACACAGGGTTCCTGTTCAATCTAGAGAGAGCAAAATAAAATGGTTTCCTCGGATCAATCTTGAATTCCTAGTGTTCTAGACCAGAAAGGGGAATCTGGGTTCCAAAGTATAGGGAGCATGAACCTAGAATTGGAATTCTATAGCTAGTTCTAGAGTGATGTCAAAAGTACCCCATGCAGGCAGAGACCCTCTGGTTCTAGAGTGGAATAGAGGAAAATGATAGAAACATGACACACTATTTTGTTTTAGAGATGCACAAACACGAGGTTCCAGAAGGTATATTTCCTTTCGGCTCTGGACTGGTGCTAAGATGGCCATCTAGAACCCAAGCACTCACTTATGCTAGAGCGGCACCAAAAGGGACAGTCTCTTGTCCAGGTATTGAGGTAGTCTCCTAGAACAAAAATGATGCAGCTCATTCCAGAGCAGCTTCTCTAGTTCTGGAAGGGAAGTGAGGGGCGTTCTAGAGCAAGAGAAAGGCACCCACCTGCAGCTCCTTCAGCTTCTTCTGGAGCTGCAGGCCCTGGGCTTGCTCATCCTCTATCTTGCTGTTCTGCTGGTTGATGTCAAACTCCTTCCTGCAAAGAGATTTAGAGAGATTAATCCCCCTCTGTGCTCCAGAGCACACTGGATTGTGCAAAGAACAACCCTCTTACTTTTTCAGTTTCTCCTCCAGCTGCTGCTTGTCATTCTCCAGGTCCATGATGTTCTCCTGGGTCAGTTTCAAGTCCCCTTCCAGCTTCCTCTTGGCTCGCTCCAGGTCCATCCGGATCTTCTTCTCCTGCTCCAGGGACCCCTCCAACTGAGAGAGAAAAAGGTGTGTTATTGGTAAAACTTTCATCTCCCAGGCATTCCCAAACTCAGCCTGGAGGACATTCAACCCAACCCAACCAAGCTTGAGGACACCCAACCCAACCATTCGATCCAACCCCTAGCGCTGTGCTGAGACACTGTGGTCAGCACTGACTGTGCATGGAGAGTAACCCCTACTGAGTCCCCCGACCCTGCTCCCTGCAGCTAAGTGCCTCCTTCGGGTCCAGGATATACTCACATCATCTGCCTGCTGCTCCAGCTTGAGTTTGGCTTTGGTCAGAGTGTTGACCTTGTCCTCCTCCACCTGCAGGTCATCCAGTGCTTGCTGATGAGCTTCCTGCAGAGACTTCTTCTCCTTGGTCAGTTTAGCTATTATCTCATCCAGACTGGCCATCTCTTCTGTCAGGTTCTTCACCTGATGGAGAAGGAATCTGGGATGTGAGGATTCTGGGATTAACGGGCCTGGACCCAAATGCGATACCTCACTTTTTTCTCAACCCAACTGACCTTGTGCGAACTCAGCCCAACTCAACCAGCCTTGAGGTCGCTCAAACCAACTCGACCCAACCAGCCTGGAGGACAGTCAACCCAACCCAACTCAACTGTACCAGCTTTGAAAACATTCAACCCAGCCAGTCTGGAGGATACTCTGCCCAGCACAACCAGCCTTGAGGGCATTAAACTCAACCCAACCAACTTTGAGGACATGCAACTCAGCCTCACCCAATCAGTCTTGAGGAGACTCAACCCAACCCAAATAGCCTTGAAGCCACTCATCCCTTCTACGTCTTCACCTTGTTCTCCGTCGCGTGTTTCTCCTTCTCCACCTTGGCCAGGGTCAGCTCCAGGTCGTCAATGTCCTTCTTGAGCTCCGAGCACTCGTCCTCCAGCTTCCTCTTCTTGGCCGTCAGCTCAGCATTCATCTCCTCCTCGTCCTCCAGCCGCTCCGTCTGCTCCTTCACCTTGGCCTCCAGCTGGATCTTGTTCTTGATCAGCTGGTCGCAGCGCTCCTCGGCATCATTCAGGTTGTCCTGCTCCTGTGAGTGGAAGTGGAGGATGGGGGAAAGAAAGAAAGAAAGAAAGAGAAAATGTAAGGGTCAAGGGAGTGGGGGGGGTTGGGCCTCTGATCTTAGAGTTAGGGCTAGGGTCCAGCCATAGGGTCTATGGGGGTCCCATTGCTCATGGCATGGAGGCCAGGGCTGAGAGCTCCCCATTGGACTATGGGGCTTAGACAAGATTTGGTGTGGAGGGTTCCCATTATACAAAGCTGGGGGGATAGGGCTCAGAGCTTCCCATTGGGAGGTGTGGGGCTCAGATCGGGTTGGAGTACCCTGTCATTCACAGATGGGGGAAGGGAAGGACTGAGGGCTCACCCATGGATCGTGGGGCTCAAAGGGGGTTTAGGGTGGGGACCCCCATCATGTACAGTTCAACCAGTCATGAGATCAATTAACCCAACCCAACCCAAAGACATGGGCCCTGGGTCTTGGGGGGATCTGGGGCAGAGGGAACCACATCACTCACAGCCTGCACTTGCAGCTGGAGGTCGTTCTTCTCCTGCAGCAGAGAGACCATCTTCTCCTCCAGCTCCTTCCTCCGGGCCTCCGACTTCTCTAGCGCCTCCTTCAGGCGCCCAAACTCCTCCTTCATGGTCTGCACAGGGGCAGGGGAAGGATTAGACCAAAAGGACCATATAGGCCAGTATCGCCCCATCCCACCCCTTCTCACTACCCTGGACCAGAGCAATGAGCCCATCTAGCAGTATTTATCTATGAACCCATCCATCCGGCCACACATCTATCCCTCCCTTCCTCTGTAATATCCATCCATCCATCAGTCTGCCCATACATATATCCCTCCCTTCCTCTGTAATATCCATCCATCCATCCATCCATCCGGCCACACATCTATCCCTCCCTTCCTCTGTAATATCCATCCATCCATCCATCCATCCATCCATCCGGCCACACATCTATCCCTCCATCCCTCTGTAATATCCATCCATCCATCCATCCATCCGACCACACATCTATCCCTCCCTTCCTCTGTAATATCCATCCATCCATCCATCCATCCATCCATCCGGCCACACATCTATCCCTCCCTTCCTCTGTAATATCCATCCATCCATCCATCCGGCCACACATCTATCCCTCCATCCCTCTGTAATATCCATCCATCCATCCATCCATCCGGCCACACATCTATCCCTCCCTTCCTCTGTAATATCCATCCATCCATCAGACCGCCCAAACATCTATCCCTCCCTTCCTCTGTAATATCCATCCATCCATCCATCCATCCGGCCACACATCTATCCCTCCCTTCCTCTGTAATATCCATCCATCCATCAGACCGCCCATACATCTATCCCTCCCTTCCTCTGTAATATCCATCCATCCATCCATCCATCCATCCATCCATCCGGCCACACATCTATTCCTCCCTTCCTCTGTAATATCCATCCATCCATCCATCCGGCCACACATCTATCCCTCCATCCCTCTGTAATATCCATCCATCCATCCATCCATCCATCCATCCGGCCACACATCTATCCCTCCCTTCCTCTGTAATATCCATCCATCCATCAGTCTGCCCATACATATATCCCTCCCTTCCTCTGTAATATCCATCCATCCATCCATCCATCCATCCATCTGGCCTCACATCTATCCCTCCCTTCCTCTGTAATATCCATCCATCCATCAGTCTGCCCATACATATATCCCTCCATCCCTCCCTCTGCAATATTCGTCCATCCACCCGATCTACAGCTACGTTAAACAGTTACAGTCTTTTCCATCTCCCCTTGAGCAAAATAATTTCCACTGCCAGAGTGAAACCAGAAATGAACCCACCATCCCAGGTGAGCAGCTGTCTGCATTGGGCAGCCTTCAGTTCTTTCTTCTGAGCAGCTACATTTGACCTAAAACTGAATTAATTTCCCCAAATGGTTCCAGTTAACCTAGAACCCAGCCTAGTGATTTAGAACAAAGTTGTGTCTTGCATTTGGCCTAGGTATCAGCTCCTTTTCCTAGGTAGTTCCAGTTGACCAAAAACCCAGCTTCTGGTTGTCATATGATCTAGAACACATTCCTGAAGCCAATTTCAGCTAACCCAGAACCCAGCTCCTCAACCTGAATAGACCCAATTGAACTAGAATGCAGCTGGAGCTGCATGTGACCTAGAACCCAGTTTATCAAACCAAACAGTTCCAGATGACATAGAACACTACTAGAGGCTAATTTGACCTAGAACTCAGTCCCTCATCCCAATCAATTCACACTGACCTAGAACACAGCTCCATTTTGGATTTGATTGAGAGCCCCTATCCATAACCAAGCAGTTTCAGTCTATCTAGAACCCACCAGAGGTTGCATTAAAACAAGAACCTGAGTTTGTTGCATTAACCTAGAACCCAACTCTGCAAACGGTTGACCTAGAACTCACCTCCTTTTCCTGACTGACTTGCATTTGACCTAGAGCCCACCTCTGTCCCTGAGCATTCACAGCTGAGCTAGCCCCCATGCAATTGCCATGGGCCTAGCGCCAATCTCTGTCTCCTGAGCTCTTCCAGATAATCCAGTTCCCCAGGCCCACTGCAGCCCCTGCTCCTACCCTTTGACCTCACCTGCATCTCCTTCTCCGTCTCAGCGCTCTTCAGGAGCGGCTTGATCTTGAAGTAGAGCTTCATCCAGGGCCAGTTCTTCACCCCCATGAAGGCCCGGATGTTCCACTGTATAACCAGCAGGGCATCCCTGCATGGCAGCAGAAAGAACCACTGAGGGTGACCCAGGCCCTGACGGGCATCCTCAAAGCTCACAGCTTGGCAATTGGGAGGCAGAGAGGTTGAGCCCTGCGCTGGAACCCAACCAACTTGTTCCCCCCAATGGCCGTGCTGATTTTGCTGCTCTGCGAGGGTCCCAGATGGGTGAGTGTGTGGGGCTTGGACCCATCCACTTGAGTTCTCCACGGGGTCTCCCAAGGAAGCCCCCTGCCCAGCTCCACTCAAACCGGCACAGGAGGGGCCGTGACCCCTCTCACCTGCGCTCTAAGATCTTCTTGAACTCAATGCGCATGAGCTGCCCCCGCGATTGGGCCTGGATGCGGGTGATGATCCGGGAGAGGCGCTCGTCTCGCATCTCTTCCAGCAGCCCCAGCAGCCCGGCCTTGAAGAACACCTGGGGGGGGGGGGAGAGATTAGATAGATAGATAGATAGATAGATAGATAGATAGATAGAGGGGGTGGATGGGGATAGATAGATAGATAGATAGATAGATAGATAGATAGATAGATAGATAGATGGGGTGTCTGGGGATAGATAGATAGATAGATAGATAGATAGATAGATAGATAGATAGATAGATAGATAGATGGGGTGTCTGGGGATAGATAGATAGATAGATAGATAGATAGATAGATAGATAGATAGATAGATAGATAGATAGATGGGGTGTCTGGGGATAGATAGATAGATAGATAGATAGATTAGATTGGGTGGATGGGGATAGATAGATAGATAGATTAGATTGGGTGGGTGGGGATAGATAGATAGATAGATAGATAGATAGATAGATAGATAGATAGATAGATAGATAGATGGGGTGGATGGGGATAGATAGATAGATAGATAGATAGATAGATAGATAGATAGATAGATAGATAGATAGATAGATGGGGTTTTTTTGAGACTAGATAGTTAGATAGATGGGGTGGATGGGGATAGATAGATAGATTAGATTGGGTGGATGGGGATAGATAGATAGAGGGGGTGGATGGGGATAGATAGATAGATAGATAGATAGATAGATAGATAGATAGATAGATAGATAGATAGATAGATAGATTGGGTGGATGGGGATAGATAGATAGAGGGGGTGGATGGGGATAGATAGATAGATAGATAGATAGATAGATAGATAGATAGATAGATAGATAGATAGATAGATGGGGTGTCTGGGGATAGATAGATAGATAGACAGATAGATAGATAGATGGGGTGTCTGGGGATAGATAGATAGATAGATAGATAGATAGATAGATAGATAGATAGATAGATAGATAGATAGATGGGGTGGATGGGGTGGATGGGGATAGATAGATAGATAGATAGATAGATAGATAGATAGATAGATAGATAGATAGATAGATAGATGGGGTGTCTGGGGATAGATAGATAGATAGATAGATAGATAGATAGATTAGATTGGGTGGATGGGGATAGATAGATAGATAGATAGATTAGATTGGGTGGGTGGAGATAGATAGATAGATAGATAGATAGATAGATAGATAGATAGATGGGGTGGATGGGGATAGATAGATAGATAGATAGATAGATAGATAGATAGATAGATAGATAGATAGATAGATAGATGGGGGTTTTTTGAGACTAGATAGTTAGATAGATGGGGTGGATGGGGATAGATAGATAGATTAGATTGGGTGGATGGGGATAGATAGATAGAGGGGGTGGATGGGGATAGATAGATAGATAGATAGATAGATAGATTAGATTGGGTGGATGGGGATAGATAGATAGAGGGGGTGGATGGGGATAGATAGATAGATAGATAGATAGATAGATAGATAGATAGATAGATAGATAGATAGATAGATAGATAGATAGGGGGTTTTTGAGACTAGATAGGTAGATAGATGCTCCGCCCACCCACATGGACTCCTCCCCCTCACCTTGGTGTGCCCGAATTTGTACTGGTTGGAGTCGATATCGAGGGAGCCCAGCAGCTTTTCTGCCCCCTTGCGGCTGTCGATGAACTGGCCCTCGGGGATGGCCGCGGGGTTCAGGATACGGTACCTGCGGGGAGGGGATCGTTAGTGACCCTGGATCTCTGAGGCCGTCCTGTGATGCTGCGAGCTTCCCCTGCAGCAGTGCCCCGGGGGGGGGGGGGCAGACCTACCTCTGTCTGAAGTCCCCGTAGAGGATGCGGTTGGGGAAGCCCTTCCTGCAGATGCGGATGCCCTCCAACACCCCGTTGCAGCGCAGCTGGTGCATCACCAGGGGGTTGTCCATGACCCCTTAGGTGGGAAGAGAGGCAGTTACCCCAGGTCAATGGTGGTCCTGCCCCTTAGCCCTGCCCACTCTGCCCATCTCTAGTCCCTTCCCCACAACCCCACCCATGACATTTTAACCCCCCCTTAATCCCTTAGCCCCACCCCTTCCCCTAAGCCCCTCCCCTTCCTTTTAACCCTATACATGAGAAATAAGTCCCAACCATTTGCTTCTTAGCCCTGCCCCCTTTGTCATTCACCCCCCATAGTCCCATCCCTTAGCTCCACCCCTTTTCCCATAGTCATTAGCCACACTCCAATATCTTAAACCACTCCCCCTAGCCCTTTAGCTCCACCCCATTCTCTTAGCCCCTCCCATGCTCCTTAGCCCCACCCCTTTCCTTAGCCCCACCCTTTGCCCTGTCCTTTTGTTCCTGAGTCCCTCTCCTCCCTCCAAGGCCCACCCCATTCTCTTAGCACCTTCCCTATGTCTGTAGCCACACCCCTTGCCCTTAGCACCGCCCCTTTCCCAGAAAGCCCCGCCCCCTCACCCGGTGCCTTCCGCTCATTGGGGATGATGCAGCGTACGAAGTGGGGGTGAGTGGTTTTCAGATTCGCCATCAGCTTGTTCAGATTCTCCTGGGGAGGGGGGGGAGAAGGGAAAGAGGAAGGTGGGTCAGTGCCCAGGGGGGCAAGGTCAGTATCTGGTAGAATAGGGCAATGGCCCAGGTAACCCCCACCCCAGGGAAGCCCTCATGGTGAGACACCCCCATCCCCCTTCCAGGTATTTCCCTTCCTCTCTTGTCCCCTCCCCATGGGCACCTCCCTCCCGTAATGGGAATTCTTCCCCTTTCTGGGATTCCCCCTCCCCAAAAGCCTCCCCAGGATCAAAGGTGTAGGTGCCTCATACCCGGTGCAGCGCTGAGACCGTCTGGAAGGAGGAGCCTTTCTTCTTGGCTCCCTTTCCCTTCCCCCCGTCACCGCCTGCAGGGGAGAGAGCGCAGGAAAGGGGGCATGAGAGGGGTGGGGAGGGAGGGGGTAGGTTGGGGGGTTGAGGCTGTTCTGTACTTGGCTGGGTCTCTCTCTCGTCCCATCCGTCTATCTATCCCCCATCCCTCCCTCCATCGCCCATCTATACATCCTCCCTACCCATCCCCCCATCCAGGCACTTTCCTTCCAACCAACCATCCATCCTCCCCATCCCTTCCTTCCTCCATCCATTTATCCCCTCTATCGTCCATCTATCAAACCTCCTCTTATCCATTCCTCCATCCAACCCTCCACCCATCCCTCTATCCAGCCACATTCCGTCCTTCCTTCCATCCATCCATCGATCCATCTATTTTCCACCTATCCAGCCAACCATATCCCATCCCATCTTCCATCCATCCATCCATCCATCCATCCATCCTCTCCCCGTCTCTCCATCCCTCTCTCCTTCCACACCTTCATCAATTGCTCCATTCTCCCTACCTTCTTCCACACCCTCTCCCATTCCTCCATCTCTCTCTCTCACCCTGCCTTGTTTTCTCACCACTCTCGGCCGCAGCATAGTTGGCGAAGAGGAGGGCAAGGAGTTTGAGGGCGGATTTCTGGTAGAGCCCCACCACCGTCTCATTGAGCGGGTCCTTGTTCTTCTGCAGCCAGCCAGTGATATTGTAGTCTACCGTGCCGGCATAGTGGATGAGGGAGAAATGCGCCTCCGGCTTCCCCTTGATGTTCCGCGGCTTGCCAAAGTTCCCTGACTTGCCCAGGTGGTTGTCGTAAAGCTTGGCCTTGAAGGTTATGTCTGACGCCTTGGGGAACATGCACTCCTCCTCCAGGATGGACATGATGCCCATGGGCTGGTGGGGGGATGGAGAGAAGAGAAGAGAAGAGAAGAGAAGAGAAGAGAAGAGAAGAGAAGAGAAGAGAAGAGAGGATAGAGTGAGAGAAGAGATGGATAGCATGAGAAAGGAAGAGAAGTATAAAAGGAGAGTTAAGAGAGAAAGGATGAGCAGAAGAGGAGAAGAGATGAATACAATGAGGAAGGGAAAGAAGAAAAGGATAGAATGAGAGAGAAGAAAAATAAAAGAGAAGGGATGGATAGAACAAGAAGAAAAGAGAGAGAATAGAAAAGAAAGAATGGGAAAGTAAAAGAGAGAGTTCAGAGACTGGCTGCCTCAAGGAGGTGTGGAATGGAACATGGTAGAGGTCTCTTTATCCTGACCTGACCCAGGTCCACACAAGCTGAGCCCAAGAGGGTCAAGTTGTTTTCTGACCCAACTCCGATCCTTCCCCTGAGTCAGTGCCCCTGCCTCCTGTCCATGGGCTTGGCATGGCGCCAGTGGCTGCGTGCCCCGCACCTGCCATCCACTGCCCCCTGCCACACTGGGTGTGCTGCGGTGCCAACCCCCCAGGCAGGAGGAGGAGAGCCAACCTGATCTGAACCCCACACTTGTAGCTGGATCCCATCAGGCTTGGGTTGGGCTGCAGGGCTCTAGGATATGGGACCTTTCCCCTCTAGGGGGCGCCAGGAGGGGGCTGTTTCAGGGGGAGGTACCTTCTCGATGAGGTCTATGCAGGCCTGCAGGTCCATGCCGAAGTCAATGAATTCCCACTCGATCCCCTCCTTCTTGTACTCCTCCTGCTCCAGCACGAACATGTGGTGGTTGAAGAACTGCTGCAGCTTCTCGTTGGTGAAGTTGATGCAGAGCTGCTCGAAGCTGTTGAACTGGGGAGGAGGTTGGGGAACAAGAGACGAGTGAGAACAAAAAGTGCCCCCTGCTATGGAGAGCCCATAGCTCAGTGATTTCCAACTTTTTTTCTGGCAACCCAGTTGAATAAATTGTTGATGCCCATGACCCGACGGAGCTGGGGATGAGGGGTTTGAGGTGTGGGAGGGGCTCAGGGCTGGGGCAGAGGGTGAGGGTGCAGGGGTGAGGGCTGCAGGGTGGGGCCAGGAATGAGGGGTTCAGGGTGTGGGAGGGGCTCTGGGCTGGGGCAGGGGGTTGGGGTGTAGGAGGGGGGTCAGGGCTCTGGGCTGGAGGTGTAGGCTCTGGGGTAGGGCTGGGGATGATGGCTTTGGGGTGCAGGAGGGGTTCTGGGTCTGGGGAGGCTCAGGGCTGGGGTAGAGGATTGGGGTGCAGGGGTGGGGCATGGGCTTACCTGTGGTGGCTCCCGGTCAGTGGCACAGCAGGGGTGCTAAGACAGGCTTCCCGCCTGTCCTGGCACTGCGGACCGCGCTCTGCCCCGGAAATGGCCAGCAGCAAGTCTAGCTCCTAGGTGGAGGTGTGCAAGGAGCTCCTCGTGGCTCTCGCCTGCAGGCACTGCCCCCCCCACAGGTACTGCCTCCCAGTGCGGAGTCAGTGCTCCTGGTGGGAGCAGTGCACGGAGCTCTGTGGCCCCCCCACCTAGGAACCACACCTGCTGGCTACTTCCGGGGCTCAGCACGGTCTCAGAACAGGTAGGGACTAGCCTGCCTTAGCTGAGCAGCGCTGCTGACGGGACTTTTTACGGCCTGCTCGGCGGTGCTGACCAAAGCCGCCATGACCCAGTGCCTTACATTCCGTGACCCAGTACTGGGTCGTAACCCGCAGTTTGAAAACCACTGCCATAGAGGCATCTGGGGAAGACATGCCAGAGTGTAACTGCGCCTACCAGGTGGTGCTTTTCTATGGAGCCACCTAATGGAGGAAGGGAGGAACTGCACCACAGCCAGCACTCCCTACAGCGCCCTCTGCTGGGAGAGGCTGGGGCTGGAGTAGCTGGGAGCTCCCACACAGCCAGCACTCCCACCCTGCTCCCCACAGCGTCCCCTGCTGGGGGAATCACTTACATCGAAGATCTCAAAGCCAGCAATGTCCAGCACCCCGATGAAATACTGACGCGGCTGCTTCGTCTCGAGGGTGTTGTTGATCCTGGTCACCATCCAGCCGAACATCTTCTCATACACGGACTTGGCCAGGGCTCCGATAGAGTAATACACCTGCGGGGGATCGCCAGAGGTATGTCAGAGATAGGGAGGAGGGGTAAGTGTTTGAGGAGAAAAGAATGGGGTGAGACATGTGTGAGCTCTGGAAAGAAAGAAAGAAAGAAAGAAAGAAAGAAAGAAAGAAAGAAAGAAAGAAAGAAAGAAAGAAAGAAAGAAAGAGGAAGGAAGGGAGGGAGGAAGGGAGGGAGGGAGGAACGAAGGAAGGGAGGGAGGAAGGAAGGGAGGAAGGGAGGGAGGGAGGAAGGAAGGAAGGGATGGAGGAAGGGAGGGAGGGAGGAAGGAACGAAGGAAGGGAGGAAGGAAGGGATGGAGGAAGGAAAGGAGGAAGGAGGGTGGGAGGAAGGGAGGAAGGAACAGAGGAAGGAAGGGATGGAGGAAGGAAGGGAGGAAGGGAGGAGGGGGGAAGGGATAGAGGTAGGGAGGGAGGAAGGAAGGGATAGAGGGAGGGAGGGAGGAAGGGAGGAGGGGGAAGGAAGGGAGGGAGGGAGGAAGGAAGGGATAGAGGTAGGAAGGGATAAAGGTAGGCAGGGAGGGAGGAGGG
>JAVMKA010000015.1:38262424-38272424 GCA_032172135.1 Glyptemys insculpta
GTAGAAGATGTGATAGTTCCTCTCCGCCTTGAGCTGGCAGATGACCCGGGATTTCTCCAGGAGATCTGATAGATAGATAGATAGATAGATAGATGGGGTGTGTGGGGATAGATAGATAGATAGATGTGGATGGAGAGACAGACAGAGCTGAGAACGTTGACACTCGTCTCACTCACAGGTCTCGATATCAGCTGAAGCCAACTTTCCTGTCGCCCCAAAGTGGATCCGTATGAATTTACCCTAGAGGAAGAGAATGTCACGGGTATGTGGGGTGTGTCCAGTGGGGGAGGGGGCTGATCCATCAAGGGCAGCCCCACAGATGCCTCGTAACCCAGGCACAGCCCCACAGACCCTCATCCCTGTTGTCACCAGGGCTGGAGCACCCATGGGAAATAATTAGTGGGTGCTCAGCACCCACGGGCGACCCCGCCGATCAGCTCCTATCCCTCCCAGTGTCTCCGCCCACCGCGATCAGCTGTTCATGGCCATGCAGGAGGTGCTGGGGGGCGGGGGAGGGGCGTGCTAGGGGGAGGGGGGAGAAGAGGTGGGAAGAGGCAAAGTGGGGTGGGGCTTTGGGGGCAGGGGTGAAGTGGGGGTGGGGCCTGGGGCGGAGCGGGGTTGAGCACCTCTGGGGAAAGGAGGAAGCTGACGCCTGTGATCCCAGCCCCACACAGACACCTCAGCCATCCAGCCTCCCTCTCCGCCGGTACAGCCCCTGGACACACCCACAGAAACACCCCAGACATCTCACCCCCCGCCCCGCCCCGGACACTCACGAATCGGGACGAGTTGTCGTTCCGCAAGGTCTTGGCGTTGCCGAAGGCCTCCAGGGCGGGGTTGGCCTGGATGATTTGATCCTCCAGGGTCCCCTGGGACAAAACAGAAGGGGGAGGTTAGAACCGGCTGCAGATCCTCCCCACAACCTCCCCAGCCCACCCCCTGTGGGGCACTGTCATGGGGAAGCTTGCAGCACTGGGGGTACTGAGCTCACAGCGTGGGGGGGTCTGCGGCGGGGCAGCATCAGGGCGGAGGTCTCACCTTGTTGGCGCTGGTCCCTTCTTTCTTGCGGTCGCTGATGGCCGCGATGCTGGCGAAGTACTGGATGACCCGCTTGGTGTTCACCGTCTTCCCTGCGCCGGATTCTCCGCTGGGGAGACAGAAGGAGGCGAGTGAGATGGGGGGTGGTGCAGGGGGGCAGGAAGCAGCTGGGCCCCCCAGGGGGACAGTGGGTGGGGTGGGTGGGGGGATGGTAGGTACTCACGTGATGAGGATGGACTGGTTTTCTCGGTCTGGAAGAGAGAAGAGGGGTTAGTGGGCAGCAGTGGGGGAGTAGGGGGGTGATGGGGGGTGTGAGGGAGATATGGGGTGGCTGGGATTGGAGGGACGGGGAATGGGTGGGAGGGAGCCAGGACAAGGAGTGGGTAGGGCAGGAGGGGGCGTTAGGTCTGGGAGGGTGGATGAGGAAGGGGTACGGGACAAGGAGGGTGTGAGGGGACGACTGGAGTGGTAGGGAGGTGGGTTGAATTGGGGGGTCAGTTAGGGGGTAGGAAGGATGAGAGGGGGGTGCCCGGGTGTGTGGGTCGGGACAGTGACATCAGGGACGGGGTGGTGTGTCGGGGAGATGCACCTCTCAGCTTTTACTGGTAGGTGTTTTTGGCGATGCAGAAGGTGTGTGTGTGTTGGGGGGTTGGGGCTATGGTTATGCCTGGGGTATAGTTAAGGTTATGGTTATGGGTGGGGTATAGTTAAGATTAGGGTTATATTTATGGTTACGGTAAGGGGTATGTGACGTAGTGGAGATTTTCTCTTGTTATGTTGTATATGAGCCTATGTGAGTCTTACTGTTTGGCATGAATGCTGTGTGTGCCTCAGTTTCCCTGTGCATTGCACCAATGTCTAGGTGGTGGGAATAGGGGTGTGTGACTTTTGCGGGGTTGCTCCAGCTGTCTGCAGGGATGCTATGGCCGCCCCTTCGTAACCTGAGACCCAGGAGGGGGATGGGACCAGGTGACTCTTGGCCCCGAAGCGAGACAAAGGCAGGAGGAGGAGCAACGGGCGGGGCAGGGGCCAGGCAGCTGGAAGTAAGTCAGTCTCAGCTGGCTTGGGGCGCAGGGGGAGGACGAGAGCCCTGGCTCTGGGCTCTCCTCCCCCGGAGATGGACTTGGCTGAAAGTCACTGATTTCTGTGCTAACAAGCTCTGTTCTGTGCTGTGGTCCTGTCGACTGATAAACCTTCTGTGTCACGCTGGCTGAGGGTCACGTCTGACTGTGGAGTCGGGGGGCAGGGCCCTCTGGCCCCCCCAGGAGCCCCACCTGGCCAGACTCGCTGCGGGAAGCGCACGGTGGGGCAGGGGAAGCTGGATGCTCCGGGGTCAGACCCAGGAAGGTGGAAGCTGTGGAAGCTTCTTGCCCTGGAGACAGTCTGCTCCGAGAGAGGAGGCTCCCCCCAAGTCCTCCCCTTCGTAGGGAGCAGTTCCAGAGCATCACCCGGGGACTCCGTGACGGTATAGTTAAGGATAGGGTTATGGCTCGGGTAGAGTTAAGGTTAGGGTTATATTTATGGTTATGGTTAGGGGTATAGTTAAGGATAGGGTTACGGCTGGGATAAAGTTAAGTTTAGGGTTATATTTATGGTTAGGGCTATAGTTAAGGATAGGGTTAGGTCCCTACCCGTCAGCATGTTCTGGTAGGCGCTGTCAGAGATGGAGAAGATGTGGGGTGGGGCTTCGCTTCTCTTCTTGCCCCTGTAAGCGGCCACCACCTCCGCATTATAAACTGGTAACCATTTGTAGGGATTGACCGTCACGCAGAACAGCCCCGAGTAGGTCTGGAGAGGGGGAACAGGACAGGGGGAAGGATGGAGAGAGAGCGAGAGAGAAGAATCAGAGCAGCGAGGGAAGGCCCATGGTGAAGAGATTGAGAACCTACCCTAGAGTGAGTGAGAACTGATGGAGAGGGAGAGGATCGGTGCTATGCAGTGGCCCCCCTCCTCTGTTCTAGAACAGGAGACATCTTCCCTTCTTGATCTAGAATGGGAGACGATGCACCGTCTTCTGTATAGAACTGGACATGATGCCCCTCCCCTGATCTAGAAGCAGAGATTCATCCATCTCCCCAATCTAGAATGGGAGACAATGCACCTGCCCCATCTAGAATGGGATAAAACACCCCTTCCCTGATCTAGATCCAGAGACACACCTGTCTCACCAATATAGAACTAGAGACAAGCCCCACCCACCAAGAATGGAAGAACATGCCCCTTCCTTTATCTAGATTAGAAGACAATAACCCTCCCCTGATCTAGAACATGAGATGCCAGAAAGGAAGACAATGTCACCTCCTTTGATCTAGAACAGGACTTGATAGATTGGGGAGGAATTATAACAGGAGACAATGCTCACTCTCTGATCTAGAATGGGGGCGATGGTCTCTTCTCTAATCTCGAACAGGGGATGACAGCACCAGACCCCCAATCTAACAAGGAACTGGTGACCCCCTTGGTCTAGAACAGGGACAAGAACACCTCTCTCATTCTAGAACAGGAGGGAATTCCCCTGATGTAAAATGGCAGATGATGCCCACCCTGATCTAGAACAGCAGGCTATTCCCCCTGTTCTAGAAGGGAGATGATGCTCCCCCTGATCTAGAAGTCAGCAACTCCCAGAGGGGCATAATGCAGGGTGGAGACCCCAGGAACTCCCCCACCCTATGGGTACCCCAGCAAGGTGTGTGGGGGGGGAGCTAGGGGACTGCAGGGCCCTCCCCAGACTCACATAGATCATCCACGCAGCGTATCGCTCCTTGAGGTTGTAGAGCACGGCCGGCTCGTGCAGGAACGTCAGCATGGCCATGTCCTCAATCTTGTCGAACTTTGGCGGGTTCTGCTGGTGGACGTCCGACTCCTTCACCGTCACCGTCTGGGCAGGAAGAGAGAGTCATGGGGGGTCAGGATGGGGGATGGTGCTACCTCCACCCAACTGCACCCAGCCGTCCTGCTGACCCCTCCACCCCTTCACCAGCTGTGGGGTCAGACCAGCACCCCGCATCTCTGTTTCTTCCAGCCTCCTCCCCTTATTTGGCCTTTAACCCCTAACCCCTGGTGCCCCACAGCCTGTCCTCCCCTCTAGCCCCTGACTGCAGTCACTAATATCAACCGCTCCTTGCCCCATCTTCCCCTTTGACCTCTGACCTCTCACCACCCCACCCCTAACCTCCCCTTTGATCTCTGACCCCTCACAGTCCCTACCCCTAACCTCCCCTGTGACCCCCTGACCTCACCCACCTGCCCCCCGACTCCGGTGTACCCGGCCTCACCTTGCCGTTCTCGGTCTCGACGGTCACCTTCTCCCCATTCCGGCTGACGATCTTGCCCTTAACGAACTCCTCCTTGTCGTCGGACACGAAACACTCGCTGCGGAGGTCGAAGATCCGGGTCTGCGCCTCCAGGCGCTCCTTGTCCGACTTCCGCAGGTAGGGGGCAGCCGCCCCGAACTCGGCCATGTGGGCATCACCCATGCTGGGGTGGGGGGAGGGGGGAGAGAGCTGGGCAGTGAGAGTGCCCCCTCCCCTGACGGGCACCCCCCTGCACCATCAGGGGGCCAACACCCCAGAGATAGTGCCCCCTGCTGTTCCCCCCCCCACTCCCAGCCCTGGGAACCCCCCTGTGCTGCCAGTGCCCCCCCGTCCCGGGCAGAGTATCCCCTGCTGTCCGGTCCCTCCTCCCAGCCCTGAGGTCCCCCCCCGCCCCACCTAAATTCCCCTCCCCTTCTGTGTGTGTGAGAGACTCACCTAATTAGAGTTTCACAGGAGAGATTGGAAAGACCTGGGGGGGGAGGGGGAAGAGAGAAAGAGATGGGGGGCAGTTTAGAGTCACCCAAGCCCCCTCCTCAAATCCCCTGCCCATCCGCCCACCCTCTCTCCACAGCCCCTCTCCCCTTCTTCCCCCAACCCTGCACTCCCTCCCTCCCCATCCCCCCACCCTGTCTCTCCCCCAACCCCCAACAATCCCCCCATCTCTCCACCCTGCCTCTCCCCCCAACCCCCAACAATCCCCCCATCTCCCCACCCTGCCTCTCCCCCAACCCCCAACAATCCCCCCATCTCTCCACCCTGCCTCTCCCCCCAACCCCCAACAATCCCCCCATCTCCCCACCCTGTCTCTCCCCCAACCCCCAACAATCCCCCCATCTCTCCACCCTGCCTCTCCCCCCAACCCCCAACAATCCCCCCACCCCCCTCCTGCACCCTGCCTAACCCCTTCCCACCTCCCGCCCCGAGCCCCCCACTCCCTCAACGCAGTGTCCCCCCGCTACCTCCCAGCCCCAGGTACCCCCACCCCAACCTCCCCCTCCCGCCATGGGGTGACCTGGCCCCACATCTCACCAGAGGCAGGTGGGGCAGCCGGAGCCCTGGTGCGATCTGTGTCACCCGGGGCCCTCCGCCCCCATTTATACCCCCTGCTCCCCCCCCCCCGAGTGACGGGCCAGGAGCCGGTGTGAACGTGCCCATGAATGGAGCGGCTCAGTCCGCAGACCCCCCCCCCCGCCTCTGTCCCCCCCTCGGGGCGCATTCCAGAGAGGGGCTGGGAGGGTCCCAGAGGCTGATAACGGGGGGAGGGAGGGGGGCTGTCAGCGAGAGGGGGGAGGGGGAGAGAGACAGAAATCTCAGCTCCCCTCCCATTGTCCTTCCGTGCCTCTTTCTCCTGCTTGTTTTCATCTTTCCGGGGGTGTCTGACAGATCCCAGCGTGGGGAGTTACTGTCACCCCCCCGCCCCCGCCGCCTTCTCTGCAGGGCTCTGGACCCACCAGACCCCTTCCAGAGCCAGGAAGGGAACCCAGGAGTCCTGGCTCCCAGCCCCCCCCGCTCTAACCACCAGACCCCACTCCCCTCCCATAGCCAGGGAGAGAACCCAGGAGTCCTGGCTCGCAGCCCCCCCCCCCTGCTCTAACCACCAGACCCCACTCCCCTCCCATAGCCGGGGAGAGAACCCAGGAGTCCTGGCTCGCAGCCCCCCCCCCGCTCTAACCACCAGACCCCACTCCCCTCCCATAGCCAGGGAGAGAACCCAGGAGTCCTGGCTCGCAGCCCCCCCCCTGCTCTAACCACCAGACCCCACTCCCCTCCCATAGCCAGGGAGAGAACCCAGGAGTCCTGGCTCCCCAGCGGTGTGACACAGAAGTCAAGTCAGACAATTCTGTCTGGTGTTATTATTGTGAGAAGATTTAACATTAACATTAACGTTAATGGTGGGGGGGGGGACGGGTTGAAAGGCTCAGAGCCCCATGATAGCCCCTCACACTCATCGCACCCCAGGGCCTTCGTGCCTTTAATTCAGTTTCATTCCTTTCGGTTGCTCCGGGCAAAACGTAGGTCCCATTGTATCCCTCCCCCCCCACCCTCCCTGCACCCCTCCGTCTCCCCAGATCCCTCATCCCCCCCAGCTCTCCATCCATCTCCCCCGAGGCCCGTCTTCACGCATCCACCCACCGCCCTTCCACCCCTCCAGCTGCTCTTAGTTGTGTAGTTAGGTGGTTGTTGTGCTGTGTTGTTTCCTGGTTCATTCCTTGGGGTCAGTGTAGTTGTGACTTGTTTAGTTGACACTTTGGTGCTGGGTTGCTCCATTAGGAGGTGTCACTTTTCTGCTTGCTTACATTTTCTTTCTCATTTCGAGGCAGTTTCTTTTTGCCTTGGCGGGCTGTTGTGTAGTTGTGTGTGTGTTTCATTAATTGCTTGCTGTTAGAATTGTTTAATTGTCAGTTGTCTGTGGAATTATTTAGTTGTTTGGCTGTTCGCTGTGTTCATTGTTTAGTTGTTTTGGTGTGTTAGTTGTTTTGTTTGGTTGTGTTAGTTTTTTGATTGTTGGGTTAGCTGTTTTCGTGTATTAGGTGTTTCTTTTAGTTTGGTGTGTTAGTTGTTTGGTTGTGTTAGGTTTTGATTGTTGGTTGGGTTAGTTTGGTATGTTAGGTGTTTGTTTATTTGTTGTGTTAGTTGTTTCTTGAGTTGTTTGGTATGTCAGTTGTTTTATTGTTTCTTGTGTAGGTTTGTTGCATTAATTATTTAGCGTGTGTTATGTTAGTAGATTGTTTAGTGTAGTTGTTTGCTCTGTTGTTTATTGGCTGTATGCTGTGTTAGTTGTTTGCTGTGCTGATTATTCATTGTGTTAGTTGTGTGCTGTGGCAGTTTGGTGTGATAGTTGTTTGGTGTGTTATTTGTTTCTTTCATTGTTGATTCTTTGTTTAGTTGTTTGTCATGTTCATTGGTGTTTCAGTGATTTGGTTGGTTGGTGTGTTAATTGTTTAGTTACTTGCTGTGTTAGTTGTTTATTTGCTGTGCTACTTGTTGGTTTGTTCAGTTGTTTAGCTTGAGATTGCTTAGAAATTTCCGTCTTTGCTGGGTTAGCTGTTCAGTTGTTTGCAGAGCTCATTGGCTAGTTATTTTGTTGTTTTGCTGTTTGGATGGTTCAGTTGTGTTTATTGTGTTAGTTGTTGCATTGGTGTGCTAGTTCCTTGCTGTGTCAATTGCTCCTGTGTTGAGTTGTTTAGCTCTTGGGGTGTTGACTCCTGTAGATGTTGGTGTGTTGAGTTGTGTAGCTGTGAGGTGTTCAGTCTTGTAGTTGCTGGGATGTGGGGCCCTGTAATTGCTGGAGTGTTGAGTTGTGTGACTGTTTGGGTGATGAATTGTGTAGCTGTTGATGGGTTGAGCTGTGTAGTTGTTGGGGTGTTGAGTCCTGTAGCTGTTGGGGTGTTGAATTGTATAGTTGTTGAATTGTGTAGCTGTTGGGGGGTTGTGTTGTGTAGTTCTTGGGGGGTTGCGTTGCGAAGTTGTTGCGTTGTGTAGTTGTTGAGTTGTGTGGTTCTTCCCTCTCAACGCTGCTCCCTGCTGGGTTCTGTCTCTGTCCGAAGCCCCCAACGCCCCCTCCAGCCCCCAGCCCCATCACCCCAGAGCTGGGGGTTCGCCAGGTGCCTGCTGCCCCCCAGGGAGGCTGTTGGGGGGGGGCGGGACCCGCTCGCTGGCCTCCCCCGGCTCCATCAGCTGCTGTTGTTGACTCAGGCGCTGGGGAGATGCTGGGGGGGGGGGGGGGGGGGACAGGTGCCAAAAGTTGGGCCAGGCCCAGGGGCAGGATGCGGGGGGGGGCTCGGGTTTGACGGGCCTGGGGATTAGCAGCTCTTCTGCCTGGGTCGCTCTGAAGGTTTAGGGCAATTTCCTGCCATGCCTCTGTGAGAGAGCCCAGGGCCGGGCTGGGGGGGCTGCGGGTCGGGAGTGAGGGGCACCGGCCGGGCGGGGGGGCAGGGCTGGCAGGGGGCTGCGGGTCGGGAGTGAGGGGCACCGGGCGGGGGGGGGGGGCAGGGCTGGCAGGGGGCTGCGGTCGGGAGTGAGGGGCACCGGGCTGGGGGGGGGCAGGGCTGGGCTAGCAGGGGGCTGCGGGTCGGGAGTGAGGGGCACCGGGCGGGGGGGGGGGGCAGGGCTGGGCTAGCGGGGGCTGCGGGTCGGGAGTGAGGGGCACCGGGCGGGGGGGGGGGCAGGGCTGGGCTAGCGGGGGCTGCGGGTCGGGAGTGAGGGGCACCGGGCGGGGGGGGGGCAGGGCTGGCAGGGGGTGCGGGTCGGGAGTGTGGGGCACCGGCCGGGCTGGGGGGGGGCAGGGCTGGCAGGGGGCTGTGGGGCGGGAGTGAGGGGCACCGGCCGGGCGGGGGGGGGCAGGGCTGGGGGCTGCGGGTCGGGAGTGAGGGGCACCGGGCTGGGGGGGGGGCAGGGCTGGCAGGGGGCTGCGGGTCGGGAGTGAGGGGCACCGGGCGGGGGGGGGCAGGGCTGGCAGGGGGCTGCGGTCGGGAGTGAGGGGCACCGGCAGGGCTGGGGGGGGCAGGGCTGGGCTAGCAGGGGGCTGCGGGTCGGGAGTGAGGGGCACCGGGCGGGGGGGGGCAGGGCTGGGCTAGCGGGGGCTGCGGGTCGGGAGTGAGGGGCACCGGGCGGGGGGGGGGGCAGCACATGGAAATTCTCTCACTTCACACCCCGCGGCTGCTGACAGGTCTCCTGCGGGCCCGGCGGCCTGTCCGGCTGTATGGAGACAAAAGAAGCGGGGGGGGGGGGGGGGGGCGGGGGGAGGTTCATTATCGCGGAGCCCGGAGCGCCCCGCGGGGGAGGGGGGAACCTGGCTTTGTTCCCCGGACATAATGTCCACTTAGTCCGCGTCAAGTGCCTCCCCCGGGAGAACAACTGCGGCCCTGGGAAAGGTGCGAGATTCCGGGGGGGGGGGGGTGTCACTCCCGCTCCGCAGCCCCCCCTCGCTGGCCCTGCCCCCCCCGCCGGTGCCCCTCACTCCCGCCCCGCAGCCCCTTGCTCTTCTACCTCATTGCAACAGCACTGGAAATAACAGGGGCAGGGCTGGGCTGGCTGGGGTTCCGGGTCGGGAGTGAGGGGCACCGGCAGGGCTGGGGGGGCAGGGCTGGGCTAGCGGGGAGCTGCGGGTCGGGAGTGAGGGGCACCGGCAGGACGGGGGGGGCAGGGCTGGGCTAGCGGGGGGCTGCGGGTCGGGAGTGAGGGGCACCGGCAGGGCGGGGGGGGGGCGGGCTGGGCTGGCTGGGGCTGCGGGTCGGGAGTGAGGGGCACCGGCAGGGCGGGGGGGGGGGGGGGCGGGCTGGGCTGGCTGGGGCTGCGGGTCGGGAGTGAGGGGCACTGGCAGGATGGGGGGGGCAGGGCTAGCAGGGGCTGCGGGTTGGGAGTGAGGGGCACCGGCAGGGCTGGGGGGGGCAGGGCTAGCAGGGGCTGCGGGTCGGGAGTGAGGGGCACTGGCAGGGCGGGGGGGGCGGGCTGGGCTAGCAGGGGCTGCGGGTCGGGAGTGAGGGGCACCGGCAGGGCTGGGGGGGGCAGGGCTGGCAGGGGCTGCGGGTCGGGAGTGAGGGGCACCGGCAGGGCGGGGGGGGGCGGGCTGGGCTGGCTGGGGCTGCGGGTCGAGAGTGAGGGGCACCGGCAGGGCTGGGGGGGTCAGGGCTGGGCTAGCAGGGGCT